>CAJQZN010040257.1:0-12322 GCA_907164685.1 Colias eurytheme
CAGAGCTCTAAGTCAGCAGGTTACGAAGTTTATAGAGTATTTGCGGAAAAATCGATGACCACGGCACATTTTTTTTCTAGAAATCTATTAGCTTTGGAAAAAAGTCCTCGCGAGCAATTAAAGATCAAAGACCATCCTATTTTATATATTTTTTTCGGTATTGTGCTTTATGTTGTACCAGACTTTATAGAGGTTGAACATAGTCGAAATTGCCGGGAAATGCCGGGTAACGCCTTAAGTAATCATACGATCACAGAGTTCGATGAGTAAATTGTAACTATACTAAATTTTTGTGTGAAAAATGTGTTATTATGAACTGTTTCTCTCATTAGGTATATCTGATTAGGTAACTTAGTATTTTGTTTGCATTAAATAACAACCAAACTAACCGCAATCATACGGAAATGTTAAAAGATACGTTAAGCATTGTTCCGTGTTTCTGTTATTTATGAAAACTTACGTTTAGAAGTTTTTTTAGTGTATTTCGATTTAGGTACGCGTCCAATTTGTTTCATGTTTGCATATTACCAATAACACATCGTTACGCATCATAGCACGGATTTACATAAAACTATATATTGTTTGTTTAGTATGATAATGTTAGACAAAAATGTGTAATTAAATATTAAAAAATACAACCTTAATATAACCTTTTCGATGTAAGTGCTTTTAACTTTGTTACATTAAATTCTAAAATTAAATCACTAAAAGGTCACCGGAGGGCAAAAGCTTCAATTACTCATGCACGTAATCACTTGCGAGAAATTTTTAGTACTAATCCGAAACTAGTACATTGCTTCATACATATTAACGCTTGACTTCATAATCTGTAACGCTCTTACATATTTCACAATATACCGTGTTTTATAAAAAAATAAAGTAGGCGCCTTTGATCCTCATAACTACGTCGCACCATTTTAGGACAAATTAAGCACTTATATATTTCGTAACTATATATGATTTTAAATGTTAATTTGTTGTGTAAACGTGCAGTTCACTTGAAATCGTAAAATTTCATTGAGATCCTTAAAACTGTATTTAAATCCTTGTAAAAAAACTGAATACATTATGAAAGCTTTAATTAAAACTGTTCGAAAATCTCTCTACATAAAATAAAATTACATTCCGCTTTACTTGCATGATTAAAAATATTTTTTTCTGTTATCTGTGCTGAGCTTCTGAGCTTCCTTGACACATCTTATGCATGATCTTAATTGCTTTGGTATCGATTGTAATCAATTTAATTACTTGGAGCTTTTATGTAACTTTTTTTTATTTTGGTATTTGCGACTGATTGTCGATACGAACATCTCTTAGTTACCCGACTGAATCGACTGGTACGCCCTGCACCGACCTATGGTATCTTAAATCAGAATTTAACGGTGGAGTTTTTAACGGTGATTCTGATATACATACATAAATCATGTTTTATTGCAGAGTCGAATAGGAAATTCTAACAAATCACACTTCACACTAATAATATAAAACTAAAAAGTTTGCAGTCGGTTTTTTTTTTGTTTTTGTAATAAGAATTCTTGTTTGAATTGGGCACAAAACAAATATAACTCCTGTAAAATATTTTCCGATTTTCTTGAAATTTACAATTTTAACTATTGTTTTAAAATTTAAAATTATGAACACCATTTAAAGCATTCAAACGTTGCATAGTCTTTCGTTCCGATTTATAAAATCTAACAGTCTTCTGTTGGGCATAATCGTAATAATTATGATCAATAAGCTGACCGATATTATAAAGTTTCGTAACATTCTTTCTTTGTTTTCAGGGTTCCGTACCGAAAGGGTAAAACGGAACCATATCATTACTGAAACGTCGCTGTCCGCCTGTCTGTCTGTCCGTTTGAAACCATGCTATATGTATCTCATAAGCCGCGACAGATAAACACTTGAAATTTTCAGACATGGTGTATTTCTGTTGCCGCTTTAATAACATAAAATAAACAAAAATCTAGGTTAGGTAAGGTACGGTTAACACAGTCTTAAATTCACGGGTAACTAATTTTATTTTTGCAGTTGCTCTGAACGGAACTTAGTGCCGCGAGTACGACTCGCGCTTGACCGATTATTTACCTACTAGCCAGTATTACATGAACTACTAACCTCTAAGTACTTTCGCAAATCTCATTCAATTGACAATTGAATATCGAAATGACCAGAAGCTACATACTAATCTAATTTTTAATACCCTTTTATAAATGAGAACCTTGGTTATTACTTTTTTAATTAAGTGACTGTTCATAAGAAAACAGAATTCATTTAATTTTTATAATTGAAACGACACAACGATTATATAACACACTATAAATAAATGATTTCCTCTCGCTAAAAGAAATAGAACTACTCACATTTGACTTCTCTTAGCAATTGAGGAAGACATTATTAACTTCAATTTAATATAAGTACAGTTAGAATAATTTATTAATTTAATAGGGTAAAGTTTATCAAATAAAATATAAATATTTAGTTAAGGTACAAAAACCTCTACTTATCAAAAATGCAGTAAAGTCCTCTAACAATTACTGACGTGTAAAATATATTTAAGACCTTGGTCTAATGGCATTTAGTCGAAGTCAATCACCCAATAACATACTCGATATCAGATGTCAAATTGCTTGTTGCAACTTGGACATCTTTGCCTCAGTGATATGAAATATAATGGCGTGCATATTTTTGGAATTATTAAATCGAATCAACACTTTCTCTGCACAATATCGTCTAATTCAATCGAATAAAACGTGATGGATTGGCATTTAACTATTTAACTAGGTCAAGGTAAATTCTACATCCACTGTGACCTTTAATTTGACGTTGTAGATCATCGACATTGTATTAACAAGCTTTAACTAATTAAAACAATAATAATAGATTCAAAATCGATAAGTTCAAAGATCTTTGACGTTTGTTTAATGATCGCGTATCTTATCTATTCAGATATTAATATTTTAATGACAAATGCCGGAAGGGTTTTGCAATTAATTTTTAATTGATGATTATAATAATTAATAGCAATATCTCAAAGCATCTCTAAGTTATAATAATACAGAGAATTATAGACGAAACAATTACACGTTTTTGCCAATAGATTAAATCATGACACTCAACATTCATTTTTAAATTATAAAGTATAACAAAATACTATTTTATAGTGTTGCAAAATGATACCATTAAATAATATAAATGAATTGTTGTTATGTGCATAAATTACGGAAAAGAAACGCAGTGAATACTTAATGCCAATAAAATATTATGTTATGTAATTACCTGTCTACGTTTTACGACTTTCTTTGCTGACTATGCTCTTGTCTAGCCTCAAGTAACAATTTGCTCTTGTTTTACACTTTCCGTTATACTTAGTACAAACCAGTTGTACGCTTTATCAAGCATAACACACGATTTGTGCACTCAATAATAAAATTGTCTTCATCGAACGTTATTAAAACGAAATATCGAAACCATTGCATACCACATACGTAATGTAAATTGAATAATTTACGAGTGTCAATATTGACGGAAATAAACACAGATAAACAACGCACTCGCCCATGCGTATAATCCAATACTTACAACAATATCGTAAAATATCCGTATATAGCATCGGAATTCGATCAGCCCACTAAAATCGTTAAAGAATTGCAATCGGTTACTGGTTCCGAATCGTTTATGTCAATATCGACCTACTGATTTGAATAACGAGGTTTCCCGTTTGATTTAAACGCTGACATAATGTATTACTTAATAAAATTTTCTAAATATATCCAAATTTCGTTTATAAAACTAAAACTATTTTTTTTTTTAATAACGAGTCAAAATTTTCGAAAGAAAATCTCAATTTACCACTGTTACCTTATAAGAAGTTTTAAGTAATCTTATATATAAAATTCTCGTGTCACAATGTTAGTCTGCGTACTCCTCCGAAACGGGTGGACCGATTCTCATGAAATTTTCTGTGCATATCGGGTAAGTCTGAGAATCGGCCAACATCTATTTTTCATATGTACCACGGGCGAAGCCGGGGCGGACCGCTAGTAAGAATATAATACTTATCATCTCTTAATTTCATATAATATAAATTCAATACGATAATCGTGCAAAAACTGAACAATACAAACGAGTGTCGGTGAAACTGTAACTTATGCGAAAGTGAAACTTCCATACATTTATATGGGCATTGGACACGACACGATGCGCGGTTATGTCATCGATTCGGATCTGCATCGAGATATTCTGTTCACGCGACGCAATTCTTTATTCCGGGAATCGGATTTTTGCATTGCAATAATTATATTATGCATTTAATATGTTATTTGTTGCTATTATCTAATACCATATATATTTAAATAGTAAATAGATAATATGATGAATTTTGAGCTATTTCTATGTACACACCTACGTACAGAGTCAAATTCGAGGTAAAATGCATTTTTTATTAAAACTGTCTCATATCCACATCCTTGTTTCGTAAGTAGGAAGCATAATAAATAAAATCGGCATAATTATTTAGAAAAATAATTACGCGAATAGTGACCTAAGAAATAACGTGAGAAATGTATTTAGAAATTCGCTTCAAAGGGAACCTTACACGCCGATCACAATTATTAAGAAATTGTATCTAAATTGCTATTGCTTAAATGTAATGACAATTTGTCACATACAAGCATAAGATAGTAATGAGGCTTACACAATTTCGTGACAAATATTTATATATCTGTAGTTTATTTGCTGTGTTTACGATGAACATTGCAGTTGTCGTAAAAAATGTAGGACAATATTGTTATTAAAATATAGGCCTCTACCTCTTTCGCAGTGCAATTATGCGATTGTATTTTTTATTTTCATATTAATATTGAACGGCTTACAATATGTACAATTGTACAATGTACCGGTTATAAAATAAAGAAAAAGGTCACTTATCAATAACGCATTGGCAAACATAGTACCTACCTACAGCTGTTGTTTCATTAGACTGAAAGTGCATTTGTTGTATCTACCTTCAAATATTTTATAATTATTTGTGACAGTTTTAAACATTTTTTTTAATATGTAGATACTTAGGTACATTATATAATTTAAGTATTAGTATTAATAAAATTCTAATTTTATCTAAGATGATTTCGTATGAACAGTGGTAATGTATTCGTTGTTCATTCGGTAAGTAATGTTAGAAAAAGGCGTCCTTGAACTACGGAAGCTCACACACAATATCATTACCATCAACCTAGATAGAAACTGAAAGTGTAAATCGGAGTACTGAGACCGGTTTACCTAACTAGACAAATAGATGGAACGAGTTCACCTTTTGTATGCGTTGCAAAGAATCTAGATACTATCTCAAGGCGCACAACTATCTCCTTCAATGACTTATATAATATTTTGTAATTGCTTTTACACATAGCCGCGTAACTGTGTTCTTCCTTAAGCTCATCTCTTCCGTAAAATTTTCTCCTATCATCAATCTATGTAACATCTCAAAGTACAATATTATACGCATGTAAATAAATCACTTTATGGCCTGTGTGCGCGGTAATTTACGTTGTAAATCTAGTTTAGATGAGGCAATTTATGTTAGATCATTTGTGTTCTTACTTCTATGTTATGTAGTGTCCGCTCTAAAGCTACTTAATTTCCTTATTACATTTTTTATTTCAGTCCAGTACTTTTTATAAAGACAATCTCTATTTTATTGATAGTAAAAACATTCCTAAATATATGTTTTCTATACTAATATTATAAAGAGGAAAGGTTTGTATGTATGTAGGTATGGTTTTCACGCATAAACTACTGGACCGATTTTGATGAAATTTGGCACAGACAATCTTTAGACCCTGAGAAAGAACATAGGCTATATTTTATTGCGAAATATGTACCACGGGCGAAGCCGGGGCGGACCGCTAGTAATTATATAAAAGTAAATAAGATATTTTTTGATATTATATAATATAGCAATACAAATCAAATTGCATATGCATACAACTAGCTTCCAGATAAATCTACAAAAGCTCGCCTAAAATCAGTATTTAATTGTTACAAGTAACCATTGTCCTTTATGAAATATTAATAAACAATCTTGTATCAGACGATTTCTCATACATAACTACAATAGATAATAATCTGTACACAAGTTTAATCAGCATTACAACCTTGCGCCCCAACAAAATAGGAATAATTACCAATTAAGTGTAAAATATAAGACTTAACGATGATTTTAATTAATTGATATATTTTCATGCAGCTCGATCATGAATTCAATCATTGGATCAAATAATCGCATCCTTCAATGCAAATTCGTGTCTTAATAAATTATTCTTAAGACAAGTCACGGATTCACGCTGTTGCCCTAAAAACTGACTTGGTTAAACTTGGAAATCTTATTTATTCATGACTTTATCAAAAATCATTACGATAGATATTACTCTAGGTTGACTAACTACAGTGGGATTAAAACTGCAGGAACGCGTTAGTACCAATTATAATTAGTAGTTCCCTATGTCTCAAATAAACTTTCGTCTAGGTTTTCTGTGTGTCATATACCTAACTAGCTTCCGCCCACGACTTTGTACGTGCATCCCCGTTTTTCCCCGTTCCCGCAAGAATTTCGGGAAATCCTTTCTTTGCGGATGCCTACGTCCTAGATGCTCCTAGGTAGATGCTGCATGCCAAATTTCAGCCCGATATGTCCAGTTGTTTGGGCTGTGCGTTGATAGATCACTATATAGTGATCACCTTTGAGTTTTATATATATAGATGTACTAACATAGGTACAATTCAATTTTTTCACTCATCATAAAAACCATGATATTTTCTCTGCATGTCATTAAAATAATGATATCAAACTGGTCAGGAGTTCTTATAATGAAAATACTACATTATTGAGATACATATAACGAGGTACTATGTAACATTTACAACATAGGAGAACTAATGTTTTTCGCTTATTTCTTAATACATATCTACTCATCTATGATATTTCAAATTAATTAACTTTTTAGTTATTTTTTTATTGAAAAAGAGAAACAGCATCGAGCATTGCAAAATTCCATAACATTTTGTTTAACAGCAAACAGGAAGTAGGTATTAAATCATATTCTTTTCATCGATTCAGTTTATTAGATTATAACGATTGCATCGATAAATAATAACTATTTTTATAATCGCGCATTCAATCTTTAACAAGGAAGGTGTTAAATAAAAGTAGAAGGCATCAGATAAATTTTTATTATTAACTATCGTATTGAAGTTCGTTTCGAAATAACAACGGTCGTCTTATAGATTATATTATATGTATTATAATAGCTATTCCCTAGTCAATAAAACTATATTAGTTCGTAGAATGGTTAGGTTATCATAAAGATAGATGTTATAATATGTTACGTTTGTAGCTATAGATAAAAAGAGCGTGCGTGCCGAGCACACATATCAGAAGTGAAACTTCTTTGGCAAGATTCAAGGATCAAAGATACCAAATCGTCGCCTTGCTCCATGACGTGACGGTATTGCCATGACGCGACCTTGAAATTTTACAGTCAACGCGCCTAAAGAAGTTTCACTTCAAAAAACTTTTAATACTGACCGAACGGTCTCTATTTACGTTTATTAATATGACCCGTTATAGATACGTATAATACATATATTTAAATGCATTTAATGATTAAAATATAAACAATATTTAGATGTTAACCAATAGCAGATCACGTTCAGCATTATGCAGCAGAGAGCGTCGCATCGTGACAATGGAGTTACAAAACGAGCCACAACTAATTATAAACTTACATTTTTTTCGCAACTCCTCTTAAACGCAATTTGAATAAGAATATTTTCACAATTTCTTGTGCAATATCGGACAAAAGCATAAAGCACAGAGTAAACAACGATCACAGAACATTTAATATTGTACACCTATTCAGCTGTTACCTAAACAACTTTTTAATTGTAGAATTGATATTTTCTCACGCGTTTAAAACGAAATAGGTATACATATTATGAGAAGTCTACTCTATGATTCAAGTGTGAAAAGCTCAAGTTTTTTAACTATTTAAGTCCAATGGCTATGCCACCAAATTTTTCACTTATTTTTATATCCAGTATATGTAATATATTCTTTTGCACTATGAGCGCTTTAGCTCAAACATCCCAAGTATCTCCCCCAACAAGTATCTTACTTATTTTTAGTTATGCGATCTTGAGCTTATATCTGGTTTACAACAAAGTAAGAATAGTCTGCTGTTTAATAAAATCCTTCAAAGTTATTGTTGTTCCCAACCTTGTACACGTCGTGTAAGTCTTATGCAAAACAATTATCATAACAAGCGACTGTCAAAGCCGCACTAGCAGCATACCATAAGGTACGTATCATCCATTATTGTGATTAGTTACGCTACCCACCTTATTATGCTAAGGCGTTAACTGTATGTTAATTGAGTCTTAAGATAAATCTCCAAAAGAATCTCGACATAACCAGTTACGTATTGTACACTTCCGTAATGTATCTCGGAAGAATTGATACAGACGTGTGAACAGTGACTTTTCGACACATTTTTAGCGATTGTCGGAAGTTCTGTGCGATAACTTGATACCACGTGCAAAACGTTCGTGAGCACTTGGAAGTGTGCTTTCAAAAAATGTTTATATGAATTTTGACATATTATTCCTTTAATATAAAAAACTTCAAGAATATTTATTTTTGCCTTCGTTGAAACAAAAAATTATATAGAATTTTTTAAATACCTATTTGTTAAAATTTTATCAAATGGTCGAGCCACAAGCCAGTTAAGCGTTGAAAAACCGTCATTGTTTTGTCAAGAAATTAATCTTTTTATGCTAAATCCTAACGATAACTCATTAATAATTATTAATGGATTTAAAAAGTGGGACAATAAACCAAAGTTCGCACATATTTACGAACGAGTGCAATAAACTTCGCTGTGTCAATGTTCGCACAAGCAATCAAACAGAAAACGTGCACTGACTCATTGTTTGGTCAAGAAATATTGCA
Source organism: Colias eurytheme (assembly GCA_907164685.1). NCBI lineage: Eukaryota > Metazoa > Arthropoda > Insecta > Lepidoptera > Pieridae > Colias > Colias eurytheme. Next base: position 9,008 of record CAJQZN010040257.1, read on the forward strand.
TAAATATCGCGTCTATAGGGCTGCTGCTAAATAGAGTCGGCTGAAAAAATGTATGAACATAAAATGTCTGGAATAATTGAAGAAAATAAAGTAGATAGAATATTGTTGCGACAATATCTACTGAAAATCTAATGTAAGTATAGATCATTGGTCAAGTATTTGCATTTTAATTGTATTGTTTTTTATACCTAGTCTTATAGGGAAGTGCGCTGCATCTTAGACCAAATCTTCGCTCGATTAAACTGAAGGTATAATTCTTTTGTGATGAACAAATCTATCATACTAAACATAATGAAGACCTTATTGGTAATGTTTCGCTAAAATGACAACCCTACCATCTAAATTAAGAAAATGTACGAAGTATCTAACTGTAAGATAAATTTCTTTCTTCTTCTTATATGGTCAATGGAACACTTTACTTCCAAAGACTTGTCCTAATTCCAATCAATTCGTGAATCACTTTGTCAATCTTCATAATTTACCAATTCGATAGAGTTTTGTTGTTTTTTTTTATAATATGTGCATACTTTATAGGTAATGCTATAAAACTGAAAATTGATGTCTTTGTTATAGCCAAAGAGAAGCAGTTCAAACTACATAGAGTACCTACGTACACGCTGCTTCGCAAAAAATAAGAAATGAAAATTATAGTGGACAACATAACAGACAAACGCTAGTAGTCTATAAATCAACATTACGATACGGCTGTTAATACTTCATTCAAACAAATATCAAAATACTGTTAGTGAATATTGTGCCATCGTTTGATGAATGGCCCTTAATATTTGTACTGAATAGAACATAACATACAATAGTTTTACAGTTAGATGTACCGCTTGTAATATGCTTGTAATTACGTTTTATATTAATGCTATAGTAATTGATTTACCTTGGTCATTTCATGGCGAATATTTTTTAATTAAAGCATAAATATATTTAATAGGTATTTCTGAATGTTTATTAAGCGTTAGGCGAAAATACTACACAAGGTTTTTAGTCCATGTATCAGTTAAAAACATCAAGTCAAATACTTACCTCAAATTATGCCTGGGGGAAAACATTTTCATTTAAAATTAATGAACAGTTGAGTTTGTCAATTCTTCTGTTCATTATTTCAAGTTTTGTTCAGATAATCTCATATTATGTAATAGGCTTTGCCCAAATCACATAATATACATTGTTAGTACAAGTAAGGCAACAAGCATTACGCACAATTTTTACAACTCTGTCCTCATATTTTTTGCATGCCCATTCCCATAGATACTCATCCATCTAAAGAACTGAACGCCATTGTTTACCTGAGGTCAAGGACACCTGTTTGTAATTAGCTGCTGTTACATCCATCAAGTGGACAGCCGGGTATACTTTCTACGTTCGTATTAATTATTGTTTTTGTCTGTATTTACGCTATTTGCCGTGTATAATAACTACTATGTCATGAAATGATTCAATAATTAACTTATTGCAACATTTATTTTTACACGCTTTATATTAGCTTCACCTGTATGTTTGTATGTTTGTAACCGACTTCTATGGGCGCGATTTTGACCCACTTTAAACGGCCAGATTTCGTTCAAACTTTGTAGATTTATTGAGGACCGATGACAATACACTAATTTGATAAAATAAATAATAGTTTAAAAAAAATAAAAAACACGCTTTTTATAGAAAACCGAACTAAAAGGGTGTTTTTTAGTTTTTTTAAACTATTATTATTATTACTGTGAGCGTTATAAATATGTTTGCCGTGTTTGTTAAGAAAGATTATGAACTACAAAAATAATTATAATATTCCATTAGAATATAAGCATGACAGCAGCAAAACAAAAATAGCTTTTTATAAACAAAAGCTATTTTTGTTTTATGTTCTCGTATTTTACTTATCTTACACGTCTAGCTCACGTCTAGATTTTTAATGAATCAAAGTTGTAACATGATCTTACCCGCTTACCTTTTAAAACTTTTTTACCTCCAATCCACCATATTGATTTTCATAATTTGTAAATGATTCTTATCGATATCTTGCGTGTTTAATTAAAACATACGAAACATATCCATATTGATGCATTTCATAGGAAACGCATCCTGTAATGCAAAATGTCCATAAATATTTACATACGTTAGCAATAAGTTAATTCATTTAACCTTAAAAATATAAATAGAAATCGAACTTAATTTGAACTATTAGAAAGTTATTTTATAATTAGTCCAAGGTTACTAGATAGCGTAAAAAGTAAAAAAAATCCATAACGAATTTCTAAGCACGAGCCATTCCGCAATCGCCTAAGTAATTAATATTTGCTACTGTCAAAATAAAACGGAACTTTATAAAGATATTAATGTAGCAAGTCACGAATTACCAATTAACTTATACAATAATAATCGTAGCATTTCGTTGAGGGAATTAATATTAAAGCTAACTATGAAATTGCAACAAATGTAAACTAAGTTGGATTTTGATTGCATTACTGTCTTGAATTTCGTTTATAATCATAAGAATCGTCTTATGAATACAGACAAAAATAATTGAAAATGTTTTATAGGTACATACTAGGAATTTAGTACAATAAATTAAAGACAATTATGCTATAAAGCATTCTAAAATAAACATAATCGCTATATTATACTAACTGCATTCAGGATGATTAAGAAATAACTGAGTAACGAGCACAAAACAATACGCTTATGAATCCTTGATCAAAGTAGAAAATGTTTGAACATTCACGTCATAATTAACTATTGTACTTAAACATAAGACATATTTAACTTTACATATTTTAAGCATTCAGTTTACAATTTATTTATCTTATTGTAGTTTGTGTACAATACTCAATCCATGATTCGCCATATTATATGAAGTAGCGTAAAAAATATCGTGACATCGCCTTTTTCCAATCCATTCAGTTTACAATTTATTTATATTATTGTAGTTTGTGTACTTACTCAATCCATGATTCGCCATATCATATGAAGTAGCGTAAAAAATATCGTGACATCGCCTTTTTCCAATCCATTCAAACGTAAAATTAAATTAAATTTTTTAATTCCACCTTTAAAACGTATTTCTTAAAGGTAACGAGTTCTTTGATTGCATTAATTTTTAAATAAAATCTCGACGAAGATGAAACAACTCTTAATCTTGGCGGAAATTTACCTTCAGGGTTTTTATGAATCTTATAATTAAGGTTAACAGATTAAACCATAACGTTCAATAGCATAAGCGACTTTACAATACATGCATGAGTAATCTTGAAGGTTCCAGGGCTAGTTAAATTAGACACGACCTTTTAACCTTACATGAGTAGAATTGAAGTA
>CAJQZN010040258.1:0-22050 GCA_907164685.1 Colias eurytheme
GTATTAGTTTGATAGTGTTTTTTAATGCGTTTAGGAAAAGGAATGTCTAAACTCTAAGGCATGATGGCACGCTTGTCGTCCTGATCTTTGAGACTTTTTGTAAGTAAAAATTATTTAATAGAATTTCGCTTTGTTATTTTAGGAATCTTTGATTTTCTTTGAACTAAGTTTATAATTCTAACTCAACATATTTTAGGTTTAAAGACAAAAAACGTATGAGTCCTTTTTAGAGCTTTATAGATAACACAAACACACAACGAGCGGCTAATTATGTGCCATTGTTAGTTTATTACTGTAATTTGATATTAAAGTTTTTATATTTATTGACGATTACAAATAATTAATCATCATCGTTCATTCAATAAATCGCGTAAAATAACTGACAACCAAGAAATATTGTATTCATATAAAAGTCGAAGAGATCTTCCGACTTTTTTACGGACGTAATTGGTTCTTATCTCTTTTCCTTTTGTGAGGTTGGATATCTTCGAGGATTGAATTATATTACTATGACGGGCCGAATCGTTTTTGGGATGAGATCGGAAAATATTAAGTGATTATTCAAAGGCGGCTTGACCCGACTTTTTGTAATGCTAATGCAAAAATCGGATGTTGTCCAATTGTGTATATTGGTTATTTGAGTATACAGGAAGACAATTATACCTATGAAAAATACAAGCAATTATTGTTATGAATTTTTATCACGCTTTAAATTCGACATCTGTTGGTACGCCCAAACATTGTCCATTTAAACATTGTTTATGGCGTTAAAACCAGGCTTGTGCAAAGTCGTTATCTTTTTTATTTAACTTTTAATGTCGTAAAAAGCTTACTTGGTATAGACACTTAAGTGTGCAAACACCAGTATAGTTTTATTCTCAGAAACCGCTGCAAATTACTAGTAAGTCGGCCAAAATCGAATACGTTATTTTGATTTCTATAATATGTATAACATTTTAATGGGGAAATGCTATTTGTTTATTTGTTTCAGCTTTATAGTTATCTGCATTATTTATTTCGACCTCTGGCCTAGTTTTACTCTTCTCTATGGTTTTTACGAAGTCAGTTAGTTCTATACCTATCAGAAAGATGACCCGATTATCTTAACGATACGTTATCTATGCCAACAAAAGATTTGTTTTGTTTGATCGCATTTGTTTCTTCCTTTCTCTATTTACTTGTTAATGGGACGATTAAAACTTTTGTGTCTAAAATTTATTGTCATTCGGTGAGAAAATGTTAGTAGGAAGTGTATAAAATTCTTATTCAACTGCATCAGGAGAAGAATAGTGTTTTTCGCGTAGTAGTAGATGTCATACTCTATATATGTACTACTCGACCAAGCCAACTAGACGCTCGGGTGGAATGCGGCCTGCCCGCTTACCGCCTCAGGTACCGCGTTCGCCTTAGTACGGTTCGCAGCATCGACGCATTCGTACGTTTCGCATCGCTAGTTATTTCTGTACTTTTTATTATTAATCGTTAAAGCTTGTTGTTGACTGTTAAGTTTTTCGTTGTTATTTGTTTAAGTTTTTACTGTGTTGTTATTCATAGACAGCCCTCGAAATGGGGAAAAATAAGACTATTCATAGCGGAGAGCGAACAGTGATATTATTAATATTTTTTTTTTGCTATCTGTACCCGAGACATGGGCGGGTGACGTCACAGTTGAAAAGGGTCTAGTTGGCTTGGTCGAGTAGTATGGTTCGAATTTTTATTAGTAGGTTTTATAAATAATATATAAATACTAACAAGCTAAATAAGAAGAGAAAGCCCGGAAAATTTGAATTATTATTAAAGAAAGGTTACATGGCCCAGCATTACATAATAGGTATGTAAAAAGTGTTAAAATATTTGAAAAAAGAATGTAGGTATGTCTAAAAAACTTTTTTAATATAAATTATCTGTAATGGAAATCAATTGAAAACCAACGCTGTTATCGGAATACACATTAATTAGCAGCACAAGAGATTAATTATTAATTGTAATCAGCTCTGCGTTATTTTAATTGTATAATTTCTAGGAATTATGTAGATAATGTAAACACTTAGGTACTGAAACAAACATTTCTTATGGAATTAATCATACAAAAGGAGAGAAATACAAATGTCTATACAGATAAAATAAACACTTACTGAGAGACAAACATTTCTTATGGAATTAATCATACAAAGGGAGAGAAAAAGAAATGTCTATACAGATAAAATAAACACTTACTGAGAGACAAACATTTCTTATGGAATTAATCATACAAAAGGAGAGAAATAGAAATGTCTATACAGATAAAATAAACACTTACTGAGAGACAAACATTTCTTATGGAATTAATCATACAAAAGGAGAGAAATAGAAATGTAAGAAATAATGTTAGAAATCTAAAAACGAATGGATCGTTTAGGATTTATTTAGAAGCGTATTATTTTTTTTAGCGTGTATTATTTTTTTAAAGATGTTTAATTTGAATTTACGATCTTCAAAACCTCAATGTTATAGCGGATGTGATACGTATGTTTCAGGCATTTGTCTAGGACCTAGGCACAAGCTGACCTGACAAACGTCGTTTTACCTTACGATAAATTTTCATTTAGGGGTATAAAAAAAAAGATAAATTATTTGAAAGCGAATATAATATGTATTGATGTGGAATATAGATGTGATTAATTAATTCAAAATCGCCCCATTAATCATATTAATCGTCGCACAATACATATTTTAATTACGATGCGTAGGTAACAACGAAATTTCCAAATCGAAACTTGGCAGCCGCGGTGTTCCAGGTTTAACTGAAAATATATTACGATTGCGTTTTGAATAATTTATCAATATTATTCATTACTCGCGAACCCTTTCGCGTTTAAGCGCCGACGCTTCTCTAACTTTTATTGTTGCCGGTTTCTTTGGAAACTTGACACAAATTGCTTCGCGCCATCCTGTTTCTTTTTGTGCCTTGAGAGTGGTACTCCTGCTTCCATCGGTCGCTATGCCGTGTTGTACTTGCTTTGTAATGAAATACAACGGGGTACATTGTTACATTATTTGTTGCCTTATTAATTATTTTTTGGACATTTGTTTTCTAATTTTACTTTAGATTGTTGGTGTGATGTTTTATTGACTGTTATCTATTTACATTTTACACTTTGTGTAGTTATTTGTAGTGTATTAGTCTATGGTATAGCTTAGAAGGCAACGCTATTGATCGATAAAACCTTTTAATTGTTCAGAATTGTTCAGTTGTCTGTTTTATGGACAGATAATGTGTGGAAAAAAAATGCTAGTTATATTATCAAAAGATGTATAGATATTAGATATGTTTGTTACGTACTGTTGTATGTAAAATAAATGATCGGATCTGTATGAAATTTGGTACAGAGATAGATTATAGTCTAGATGAGCACATTAGCTTTTTATAACCATGGTACTAAGCGAACAACGCTGCATGATCAACCTATATAAAAATAAGTAGGTGGTAGATAATATATATCCTTGAAACTATAGAAGTTATTTTATTATAAAAGAAGCTAGTTACATGAATTGTGTTGTAATATAATTGGATTTCTAATGTTTCGTCGATCAAATACGTAGGTACTGAAACGTGTGGGTGTTTGTTAAATTTAAACAAAAGATACGACATCTGTCCCAACAATTTGTTTGCCCACGCATAAATTAATATTCCATCATATACTTACGTCAATAGGCGGGTACACACAGAGCGAGCAGCCTCGCGAGGCAATTGCAGCGCGAAGTAGCTTGGTCAGTTTGGATGTGGCTCGGCTAAGGGCTCGGCCGAGGAATACGCGTTTCCTCGGCTGATTTACGTTCACATATTATTATATCGAATTGCTTCGCGCAGCAATTGCCTCGCGAGGCTGCTCGCTCTGTGTGGACCCGCCTTTTAACATGTAATACTATAAAATATACTTTACATAGCCTAATTTAAACAATGTAATAATGGATATATTATTATTCAATATTTAGCCCTGATATTTATTGCTTTTCATATTAAAATTGGAATAAAATAATGTTTAGGTCATTTTTCATAAATTGAATATTTTGCGAGAAGAAACATAACTTACTCGTCAGTTGATCACGATTGTACCATTTTTCTTCGTGTTGTTAATTTTTATGCATTTTTCCCATATTGTGATATCTCTGTTCGAGCCTACACAAACAAATTTCGGTCGGCGACCTAAGTCAACGGTTATGTGAGGGCGTGTAAATAAACGGCGATAATGAACCTAATTGACCCACAGATAACGTAAAATGCAGAAGTGCACAGGAAAGAAAGCTGTGCGTCATAATGTTGGGAGATTGTAGTTCTTATCACTATAGTTGTAGACTGTAGTATTATTACATGTTACTCGTAATTCACTGGTTCATCTGAAGAATATAAATAACGGATTTACTGTTCTTTAATTTAATACTTATACTTAGTAGGGATCATTGTATTTTTTTGTCTGTCTTCGCAAGGGAATCAAAAGTCAAAACCTACAGTTTATTTCCCGTGAACATAGAATCTTGAAATTTTACACTACCTACGTCTAGATAGCATAGATCAAGGAAAAATTGTGAAAAGTGTAAATTTACAACATATAGAAAACACATTTTATGCGGAACCGTCGGTGCGCCAATCCGACTCACACTTGGTCGTATTTTTTAACGAGCTCACGTATTATCTATGATGGGCTTACAGGAACAGGATGTACTAATAATATTACCTAGGTACTTATAATAATTGACCTATCTATTTTACGCGATAAAAGAAAATAACAATTTGGGCATTAACATCATTTTTGGGTAATCGGTTAATTACGTAAGTATGTATATATTATTATATAATTTGTAGTGATTGTGAAATATTAATATAACATTTGAAGTAATTTAAATAGCGTAGAACAAAATTGAATTTGAATTAAAATTTCAAAATGATTTTCTTACATATTACATATTGTGTGTACACAAGTGTTATTGACACATGTGTTTTAATTGTATTCATTTCAATTATCCATTTAAAATGTTTACTTATACGTTACGTTCATTGCTAATAATATTATAAAATGGATGTGGTACTTCTGGTATTTTGTTTATAAAAATATTATAAAGTGTGTAAAAAAGTTAAATAACTGAAAGAAGTTATTTTAATAACGGAAATAATAAAAAGTTTTGATTATTGTAGGTCCATGGTAGTTATTATAATAGGCTAATAGCCAAATGTACTAGCGAGTTATAATTTTATAAATATAGAATATGGGTTGTCAATTGTCATCCTTTTTAATTTATAGACTACAATCGAACTACCAACATGCATATATTATTTTTGTGTAAAGTTTTTAACATTTATAGTACCTACGCATGTGAATATCTTTTAAAATGAAGTTACGTCAATATAAATACATATAAGTAAAAATACATAGAGATAATAAGTACTACATATTATCTCTATGTAAAAATATGATTTCTAAAAATTCGAATGACGCTGCGACTGCGTTGAGCTGATAAGCGCTGATAGCGTATGCATTTTATTGATGTTAGAAATATTTGCATACGGCAAACATAAGGATTTTTATTTCCTTCAATAGATAAACAGCGATACTGCAATTGTTTTCATAATATGTATTATGTTTGAAATGTGATAGAAAACTTAGGTATATGTTGTTTAGGCTAGTAGGTAATCTTAATTTCTAAACAATACTTGTAAGATGTTAAATTTACGAATAATTACTGTCCTTCAGGAAACAGTCCCAGAGTAATTAACCGAGAGTAGAGATAAAGTGTACTTCACACGTAGGTATTTAAATGACGTCATTAAAGTGACGTACGGTATTGAAAATTGATTTACAAATACAAATATTATAGGTTGATATACGTATAAGGATATGAACATATTTTTAGTAAAATTGAACACGAGAAGTGGGTCAGATTCAACTTGTACTGTTTGATAATACACAGACAGACAAGTTGATAGCTGAAGCTTAATAAAAGCTGTAATGTGTGAAACTTGTATTGTTACGCCTGAAAATAGCAGTTGCTTGAAGCCATCGCAAATATGTTTTCATATTGGGATAATAATGTTATTTAAATGTAGGAATATATTTCATTGTAGGTACATCAAAAATTAATCGAAAAAGTGATTTGTTACACAAATGACAAATTGAAAATTAACGAACAAGTGGCGCGGCGGCAATACTATTGATTAGGTATAAATAAATAATGTATACCTACCTAAGTTATCTACTCGTAATTCAAGTGGGGTGAATCTTGAATTCCTCATAGAAAGAAGAAACAAAACATGAAGAACAAGAAACAGATTAGAATAGCACGTATGATAATAAATAATAATAAAATAAACAAAACTCTATAGTATTTTAAACGCTTTTAACCATACCTACGTTATACATGTACAATCTGACAAATGAAGTAAAATTTTGAAACCTTTCAACACTAACTTTATCCGTGCGGAAATATGAATGATAAAAATAAAACAAATATATCCCTAACTGAGTACAATCAGTGTGTGATAATAGCCGTACGACTTACGAGCCTGTGATAAGGGACATAATATTATCAATATGTAGTGCAATATTGACTGCGGTTAACATGATGCACTTGTTTATCAGTAAAAAGGATAACAAAAATAAAATTATGTATTTATTTTAATTCTATCTGTAGTATATTAATAGTGGACATGATGTATCATCACAAAATATATTACAAAAAGTACTACGTATAGTATCCATATTGTATCTATTATAACAATACCTAGAAATTGTCTGTTGCATTGATGTACTTAGGAATTGAACAAAACTATTTAGTAGTTAACTAGATATAGGTATATTATTTATTATTGAATAAAAAAAATATTTATTTTCATGGAAGCTTACGAATAAGTATTTAAAGTTTTTTAAAACTACATTTTTAAGTTTTAACCATATTGGCTCTGTAAATATTCATAAAAAAGAATGCTACAGGATATCATTTTATATCATAATCTTCAAATATAGTAAGACTAAATAAATAATTTTTGGTAGGTAGTTGAAACTCTTTAGGTACTTACCTAGTTGTGTAGGCGTAAGTAGGTATGAATTCCGAAAAACAGAAGTCCGTTACTGTAAACTAAACATTAAATAATTGATGTAAGTATGTATATTATGTGATCATAACTCTTATTGCTGAAAGTAACAATGTAACTACACAAAACGAAGTGATACCTACTTAAATTAAACTTTCTTTAAATTCTTTAATTATGCGGCGCTGCAACGTGCTTAATTACTTAAAAATGGCAACGTTGCGGCGCCAATTACTTAAGTTTTTTTCAGTGCGAATATGTATTATCAAATGATTCGAACGGAAGCCGGGTGCGCGCATCTCACTGTCGCATCCCGTTCCACTCCTCGCTCCTCCAATCGCCAACGACCTCCGAACGAACGGACCTCCGTACCTCGACATCTTCAGTCGTACTCTGCGCGTCGTCACGTGTGGACGAGTGTCGTTGCTGCGTGCGCCAAGTACGCGAGCTTTCGAATTTACCTGTGGATTGTTAGTGTCGTGCTAAAAATGAATTATACACACTAGAACAGTTTTCACACTTCTGGATTTGGCTTTGGAACGTGCATGACCCTACGGACCCCCTTCTCATTCAAGGTTGGTGCCTATACCTTGCAAATAATAATGCGATTGGATGCATACGGAATGTCACTTGTCCGGTCCTTATGATGTTGAACTTGTAAAGGATTGTGATCGGATGATTTATTTCTAACTTGCGTCTCGGTTCATTGACTCTTCCTGCTCGGATTCTTGTTTTAGTATCGCTTCGAAATATCTCAATTGTTTCTTGTTTCTCATCCTTGTATCGATAAATACGGACGCAAAAACTTCTAACCGTAAAACATGAATTTTATTTTGTAATTCTCAAATCTCAATATTTATTTGTCGTTACTATACCGACTAACTTATACCGATGTTGCACACAACACGTTTCTTATCGGAATAGTTTAAGTGATAATATTTATCATTAATTCCAATGAAAATCAAAGGCAAGATAGCATGATTACCTAGGTATATTGTGATAATAAATTTCCCACCATTTAATACCTAATTAATTTAGGTAGGTACCTATGTAATTTACGGTTTGACTAATAAGGATATTTTTGATTGGGTTTATAAAGAAGAATAAATCAATAAGTCTTTCAAATGCCTAGGTACCTATAATAATAAGAAAAGAAAGACCTTGTTGTGGGTAAGTTGGTTTAATAAGAATTTTTTGGTGACTCACTTCACACACGGAATATCCCATTCACGTCATACCTACCTACCTATATTTTGTAATTTCAACAATTATTATTGAATTTATTTCGTAAAAATAAATTTCAGAAGATTTCCGGCTGTTTACTCAACACTCAAATACCGACATTATTTCATATAAGTAATAATTAGGTATTTTAATCATAGAGTAATTAGGGTGGATAACCGGAATACAATTTAATTTATTAATTTAGTAGGTGAATCTTGACAAAAAATTTACTCTTTCAGTATACCTAGTAATAGGTACCTAGTAAGTATATTATAATTACAGTGCGTGTAGGTAACCCAAAACTCTTATCTGCATACAATTTAATTATTTTTATATGCTGTTCACTTATACTGTGTAGGATATCAAAATTATCAGTACGATAAACAACAGATGTCTAACAGATAACGTAATCTACGCAGGAGTAGGTATAGAAAATATATTAGGTAGGTATATTACCTTTAAATTCTAGCTACAAAACATTTACCTGTTTCCTGGATGTGGTATTCACAAAGAATTACCAGTGACAGAAAGGACAAAAAATTAATCTCCGTATCTACAAAGGCCACATACTGAATATCACATAAAAACTGCCATACAGGGAACAGACAATTAAACGAATGAACAATTAATTTCACCAACAAAGAGCTTTATGAGCTTGTTAGTCATTAAACATAGCAAAGGTATGATGCGTCGGCGCATAATGTGGCAAGCTCAGATAATATAATACGATGTAGTGGCAACTTGGCAAGGCATTTGCAGAGGTCGACGGCAACTGGCAAGTCAAGGGAAAACGCTTGCCATTTGCATATAGTGATTGGTAATGTACATTAGAAGATATGTTTCGAAACATATCATTTACTCCTGTTTTCTTTATATTCAACTTTTTGTCATCCAATATTGTGCATTCCAAATAAATGGGTTTGTAAATGCCCTGAGAGGTAATGATGGTTTTATCCGATGCGGCTGTTTGTTAGAGTTAAAATAAATTTGCCTTTATAATAAGAGAAGTCGATAGTCGATATATAAATAGTTATAATTAACATTTTCGATAAAATATTAAAGTAATCATAATTAATCTGTCTCACTGTAAATAAGAAATAACGGCTAAGTAAGAAGCTAATACTTCTTAATCTGAATATTATAGGAAACAATGCGACTCAATAAAATTTCATCATAAAATACATGTTCAACCGGTAGACGAACCTTACTCCACCTTGTCGCCAATTCACGAACAGTTCAATATTATCCGCTAGTCATGTTCCGAAACAACTTGGTCATATTTGTAGAAACGGAGCTGGAGGGAAGAAGAAAGTTGTAAATAGTTTTCAAGTTCCCGGAACCACGGTATTCGGAAGCCTTGAAAATGTTTAAAGCTATTAAGAAGGTGGAAGCGTCCGGTGACTCGCCGACTCCTGTCAATGGCTTGGATGGAAGTTATCAAAACTCATTAACTCTGAAGGCCCTATCAAATGCGGAAAGATTCATACCTATAATGAACAATCATGATTGAAAACAAAATTCGCAATATTACCGCCAGAAAATATTTATCAAAAGATTTCCTAAGATGTTACTTGTCTGATTAATGTAAAATTATTGCTTCGTGAATATCTGAGCATTTAAAATATTCACCGTATTTCTAGTATAATTATTATAAAATCATATATCAGCATGGGTTTTACTTTCAACACTGGTGTTTGCATTATTCATTAAAGTGGGTAATGAAAAATGTAATGGGTAAATGTTTTTTTATTGCCCTGTTGTTAGTTATGCTCACATAAATTAGTCGTTAATGAAGTACGTTTCCTTCATAATAGCACATCTTAAATTACCTTTAGAAATACCGCGTACCATATTATAATTTTGGTGTGTAATAGCTGAAGTTTGCGTAATCAGCAGAATTTCGAGTATGCCGCTTAATTTGGGCGCGCTTTGTTTAAGCGGCAATCAAAATTATGCATACCGGCGATCATATTTCTCGAATGTCAACTCGGTATTAGGAGGAGGTTTTGTTTTGGATCCTGCAGCTGTAAGGCCGTATTGTGGACTCGCTTTATACGATCGTAAATTTGCCTCAACAGTCGAGGTGTTTAATTATAGCCATACAATGCGTCTTATAACTTGTACTTAGGTGTTTGGAGTTCGCGTGTTAAAACCCCAGACGTTCTAATCTGTTGGAGCGGAGACTGTTTTGAAACTACAGTTTAATGTATTACGTGTCTGGGTTATACTGATGAAGTATCTAAAAGTTAGCTAACTAATTGGTAAGGGTCGAAAATTGGAGAAGATTTAGTTTTTTACAAAATGATACAAAAAAAAAAACACCATACAGACAGAGCGTTGTAGTCCATAATTTGATCGTTCACTTAATTTTTATTAGGAAATGACACAAACCTCAGTCCTGGAATTGATTATCGTCAATAAAGTTGACGAGATATTCATAAATTTTATATTGAGACAAATAGTACCTACCTATGTGTCTTACAGTACAGTATGTTAATTCAACAACACCGTGACTACACTATCCATTTTTCAAGGATTCTACCTCTTTAACTTGATGTAAAATCTTCCTCGGTTCTTTTTCTTCATTACAATATGAAAATTACAATCGTCCGCGTCTAATTAAGGCAAATGACGCAATTTTTTGTCCCGCTCTTTTATAATTGTTTCAAACGTTTCCGTTCCACCCGGAACGATCGTCGTGGGAACACGTGGAAATAGGTGTATTAGTTACCTGTTCCATTGCTTCCATGGAAGTAATTATTATGTCAAAATAATCGCTACTTGCTCTTGATGTCATTATATCAATTTCTTCGCGTTTCGCTTTATCCGTGTGAAACAAAGGTAATGTAAATAATAAACACCATATTATTGTGTTTGTCAATTGTAGACCGTACATATTTTCACGTTAAAACTCCGATAGTCACTTTGTCATTGGTTATAGGTTCCTACCGCATTAGTTCTATCAAATATATTGTGTAAATAACGATAAAAAAAACAACGTACGCAATTAAAAAATACCTCAAAATTGTTTAATGTAAATTCTGTTTGGCTGGAAATTACTCGATTTGCGGCGACTGCAGTAGCTTCATGTGAGCGTGTTTTATTTTTATAGGCTACGTTTCCTGGCTCTTATCGTATGCTAAAGTTTTTTGGTTGTCTAATTACACATTCTACAGGTTTTTTGCTAGTCAAATGTTGTAAGGTTCGCTCGAATGAATTTTAGTTACATGTGGATTATCCCCTGGTATGCGCTTTGCTTTAGATCTTTCTGCAATCTGCATAGATAGGAACTTGCACAATTTAAACGTTGCCTTGTACTGACTAAATTTTCCTCTTTAATAAAATATATTATGTAGCACCTACTATTCTGCAGTAATGGTCTAGAAAAAAGAATGAAGAGAATATCAGGTAGGTACCTACATTTATTTCAGTCGTTAAATATAAACCAAATCATTATGAATAACATTTAATATTCTGATAGACTGTATAACAATTTTATGATAAGCGCTAAATTATCGAAAATGTAATTGCTGAAACTAATATGTGTGAAATGATAACGTTATAAACTGTACGAAGGTCTAACTATGAAATGTGTTTTGTTTCATTGAATTTTTATACGTGCATGAATATTTGAATATATTATTATTATATATTTGCTGTGGTGTTTGGCGGTTTATTAATATTGTAACATTTATTGGGTCTAGGAAAATATTAATACATATTATGAAATTTCTTGCTGTGTGATTGTATGTGATTGAGCCGATCTGAATAAATTATTTATATTCCGAATATTGGATTCACGGAAACTATATGAACTTTTTATTGTATAAATTAGATTAAAAAAATAAACCAACCTAGGACACAGATATATCATGCAAACTAGAATAAGACTTTCTTCATATAACTTTCATTTTTATATGTTCCTATTAAAATAGCATAAATGCTATGGTATAAAGCGAAAATTAAGTAACGGTCGTTGTGAAGATTTCATAAACAAAGCGTGGTAGAACGTGTTTGTCTAAAAATATTGGCTATCGTGTATAAACCCATTCGAAAGTGGTTGGACAGCGAATATTGTTTGAAAGTTTTCCCGTCGCTTTATGTAGACTTTAATGCTATAGACTATAGAATAACCTTTACTTTCAACGCTGTTTCTAGACAGTTCAGACGTTATTTTAAAGATGCGTCGTTCAGATGAGCGGCGGTAAGCAACTAATAAAGTTAAGGAGTTGCGTTTAATTAAGTGGGGAAAGGGCAGAGATGCTGGATACTATCTGACCTCTAGCATTGATTTTATTAACCAGATAGACATTTTCTTTTGTATTTAGCTTATTTGGATAAATTTATCCAAGGATAATCTTTCACGTTCACTTTTAAAATTGTTATCTTCTCGGAAAAGTTCATTTTTCCATATACGAACATACGGCAATCATTTTATTGTTCTTGTAGGTTAAATTCCGGCCGCGCCGATAATCAAAATATTATGAAGAAAATTTTACCAATATGTGCTGTTTTATGCCTAGTTCTAAATGGATTATTTTATGCACAACTTCGTAAAAGTAATGCATCAAAAATAGAATTTATGGAACCAGCCGATACGAATATCGTGCGGCAACAAACTCGCCAAACAAGCTGGCCAATGAATGGCCATTGTTGTTTCACCATTATCGTCACCGCGCGTAATCGTGTGCTGTAAACTTCCGATGTAGATTAATGTGAGGGCATCGCAAAAGGGAAATTGCCCCCGTATTGTGGCAACAACGAAAATACGATTATATGTCCTACATCATTGCGATAAGGGTGTAAATGGTAAAGCAGCATTGCACAAATATATGCGGGAGAACGTTTGTCGCGGTTTTCCTTTTTTAGCAATTTAAAATACCACCACATTTTGACCGATTGGTCTTAATTAACTGTTTGACAAATTATCCATCTTTGTAAAGTTGATTGATCGATTCTAGACTGCCTGCCATATTGCCTCTTTCAGTTTTACGTTTTTCCACAAATAACTATTAGAAGAAGCTTAAAAGCTCATTATAGTAAATGGTAAGTATATTATTGGTAGATCCACTTAATAATAAAGCTTTTGGAGTACCTACGTCAATAATTATGGCTAATACGTATTTAAGGAGGTAAATGGCTCTGAAAGATTTTAAGTAGTAATGTGGTATTGTTAATTAATAATGGAAGAACAACAAAATTACTTATTAGTATCTTTTACTAATTGTGGTTTTCCTATAAACTTACATCTTCAATATTAATGAGAACTTTAACGTCACGACATTGGTTCTAAAAAGAGAAGTATACAGTCACGCATGGTGGATCTTCTTATTTGTTTTATCATATTTTTCTCAAGCGTTGCTATCATTACGATATTTATAGAATCTTCAAGGTCGATGAAGTAGTTCGTTTACCCTGAATATAAACTATTTTCTATAAAAACTGGTTAAATATTACTGCAATCGCAACCAGCTGACGCCTCGATAGTTGCTTTAATAGCCTGCGCGACTAGGGTTTTATGCATTTCAAATTATAAATTTAAATACTGCTATTATATATGCATTTAAATTTATAGTTTCTTAATAAACAGCTTCGCTTTGCTAACAGGTTTGTAAAGAAAAAAAATATAAGAACAGTGTGCTAATGTGGTATGGGATGTATTTTTGTTTAAATGTTAATGTTTTGAAACTACATATATATTAATTATTAATATAGCGAAGTTCTTGGAGTAAACATTATCCGAAATTCAATAATGTGGTTAGTTTGTAAGTGGAGTGATGACTGATGACGCATCTGGCGGGTGTAACCTATACGTTTCCTTGTTCGAGATTCAAATAATTTTGTGACCGATATACTGAGTGTCTCAATTTTCCTCAAAGTAAGAAAGTATATTTATCTTACCGAATTTTAATAATATATTATATCATATATGGTTTATCAATTCATTGCAGTCGAGAAATTCAATACTTGAATCATTGAAATAATTATATACAATGGGACGTTGGCTTCAGAGACACTGGACAAGTAATATGAAATGCGTAGGTAGTTAGGTTTGCCCATGAAACTGGTTCGTTCAACCGCTATGGTGTGCGTTCACCTTTTGCAAACGGAAGGTATATTTATAGAAATGCACCACAAACTATATGGTTAGGTCAGGCGAGTTAAAATTGATTTGTTGATGGTTTAAAATTTAAATCACTTAAATGTAATTGCTGAAAAATTGAAAATGTTAAAAATATAGTTTAGTACCTAGTATAAGAATAAAACACGATTGAAATGAATGAACTTCTGAAATTATTGAACTGTCACCGAGATAGAACTAAAAGTTAATGAAGTCAAAATCAAGTCTCTGGAGTCAGTTACATCCAAACATACAGGTGAAGCTTCACCGTGCGTTCACACATAAAAGCGTGTTAAAAAGTAATTGCAGCAGAGAACACTAGGACGATGAAGTAGTCTGTCTTGTTTAAATGAGTCGCTTTATACCTTCGTTTTTGTGTGTTATATCTCTTTTTATGTACTTGTAAGGTGTTTATAAATAAAACAGTAGATCTTAATGGTGTGAAGCGAAACCGCTTCAATTGTAGCTCTGGATTTATTCAAGGAAAGGAAAGGAAAGCTGTCAATTTACGGAAAATATTTCTTTTTTCGCACAACAAAATGTTTTATTTACTTTTGTGGACGGGTCAAAAACTAGTTCTTTTTTTTAATAAAACTGGAAAAAAATTGAGACATTAATGAGCTTCAGATTTCAGAAATTCTTCTTATCAAAATGTACGAAAATAATACTGTTTTACATTGTTTTTAACCATACACTCACAACAAGAAACCTTTTCCGCCTTTTTAATCGACATAATTGGATTAATTACGTAAAATTATAAATACCACATACCTATTTAAATTCGTAAAAAATTATGGTTAAATTTTTAACTGTGACGTAATTTTTGTTTAATAGACTTCTTTTTTGTACAGATATTGAAAAGATATGATAAAATTTAACTGTCTGTATTCTTTTATGATAAATTTTACAAATAATATTGTAATACTGTGATCAGGGTATTAAATTGATTAACGTTACATTTTACAATAAACAAATACATAAGTAGGGATAAGACTATATCAATGAAGTAATTGTGGAACAATTTATGCTATTCGATGCTACAAGAGTACACAACGATGGTAATGGGATCTAGACTGGCTAGCATTGCCGTTGGCCATTCATCGGTCAAGTGTAGGTACCTGTTTAACCGCATAAGGCGAGCACACAGTGAAGATATTAGTTTGCGATTTAGTTGGAGACAAGTATTAAATTTATAGATTTCTATAATATTTCTTTGCACAGCTTACAGAAAACAGCGTGGTATAAAGTTTATGACTTTAAATATACAAATCAGGATAACTTTTAAAATCTTTAAAATCTTGATTGCAAATGTGCCACCAACGAAATACTTCAACAACGTCTTCTTTCAAAGTAATAGAATTGTTATGGAAAATCGTAAAGTGCAAAATGCAGTATGTACGTAGCCTAAAGCCGGCCCGCAAGCTGCCCGAGGCTATAAAGGTACTATCGTGAGAAAGTTCAAAGATCTTGTGAGAAGCGTTGTAGCTAATGAGGTGGCGAATCGAATTGAATATTGGTGTTGATTACGCTTATAATGCACCAACGGTATGGCCTTGATAAACACCATATTATTATCAAGGAAATGATATTGGCCTATAGCACGTATTAAGTATTTGCGATATGGAATTGTTGGTGATTTTTATGAAACGCACAATGGTTAAGTGTACGGTAATTTAACTCTGTATGATTCTATTGTTTTTGCAAGCTTTATTTCAATGTTGTCTGCGTTGTATAGGTGATAAGTTTAATGGGATTTTTAAGGGAATTGATTATAGTTTTCAACGTATGAAAGCTACGTATGAAATTAGTATTTATGAATGAATGGGAATTGTAGATTAATTAATTCTAGCGAGGTTAATTTATGACCTACCTATGTATTTACCTACAAGCATATTTTTTTCATAGGTAATATTTATTCTTGTTATGTTACTAACATTTTACCTACTTATAAGTCATTTAGTAGTCAATAGTTTTTATGAAACAAAAGAATAATAACGACATGTTAATTAAATATTCAAGTACATATTAACAATAAAAAACAACTAAACACAGTCATGAGCGAAAGGTTCGCCAAAAATATCGTGTCAATGAACTTGTTTGATTAACTAATGTTCGTTTATTTGAAGTGTCTTTCCCATATTCATGAAATATTTACTCTTGAGTCCTGGTAAATAGATATTATGTTTTTGATATACGTATCAAGAGATTTATGAATATAATTATAAACATAAACAGTCGCATTAGATGTTATTATGAACTTTATGTTTACATTACAATATATTATGTAATATTATAGTACATAATAGATTAGAAATACATGTTACACATAATATCCGTTGTTTGGAAACAAAACAAAAATACTAAAACACACATTAAACTCCATTGGGGTTTTCCGCTGATCCATAAAATCTATTTAAGGTATCGATGGAAAAATGTTTGAACATAAATTTTAACGTATGTTTTTATGTTGGGATGTTTTTTGTTAATGCAGTTTTGATAATCGTTTTTGACTCTCTTTAAAATTTGTTAATAGTTTTACATTTATTTTATTTTTTCTATTCGAAAATAATTATTTGTCACAGTTAAATAGGTATTTAATATTTTTTACAAATATTTTTCCATCGTTCGGAAATAAGTTGATATTTTATACGTTTTTGTCAAATATAAGATAGTTAACATAGGTCTGCCTGCTTCCTAACTATTTATATTAAGTGCAATCACCAATTACTGTAATTATACCGCAAAAGCATAATGTACGATGCAAAACACGTGTTCATTTATTTTCGTAGAAACACTAAACATAAGTAAACGCGTACGGTCAATATACCTACTCAAACAGAGAATAAGTGCGGAGTGCGGACGCACTTCAGTTACACGAATACACCGAGCGACGCAAGTAAACAATACAAACAAGCTAGTTATTAATGCACTGTTCGCTTAATCGAATGACATCATATTACAATGACCCGGCCAATGATACGGGCCAATCTCGCTAATGCATTAAACAGACGCCCGCGCCGCGCCAGCCCATCATTTTAATTTTTAAACGCGAACTTTTGTTTTGGCTTCTATGAATTTGTGACATTATAAAAAAGTTTGGTGTACACTATGCGGTAATTTTCTAAATTGGTTTAGTGCATGGTAAATGCGCTTTGGTAAGTAACGAATAAAAATAGGATACAGGCGTTGTGTTGTTATTGCGTAGACTAGACAACAAAAGTAGAGATAGGTGGAGTAGGTATAGTATTTCTTAAATGAGTCGATGTTCAACGTTCCTTTTCAGCAGAACTGTATCGTAATTCCATTACGTTTAATGATATACACATAATATGCTGATAATTTTATCTCCTTTTAAAATACATTTCCGTGACAAAAGCGTGTGATGTACAAATAAGCTTCAAAAGCATTTTACAAAATCACGTGACAATAAAATGTATTAAAACATTGGCTTTATCAAATAAAACGTAGTGCATTATTTTGCGTAACGTTTTATATGCGGTTTCGTATGCATTGTGCTTGGGAATTTAATAGTGTATTTCAAATTTCATAACTTCTCGTAAATATGAATAACTATGTTGGGCACGTGCTATTTAATGTTCGAAGTAAATGATTATATAAAAAAAGGTAGTAAAATAAAGTCTTATTTTCAAACATGTTGTACGGTTTCGCAGTTCAAATGTCAGTCGAAGGAATCCGCTGTGTTTATGTCAGAGGCATTTTACTCGGATATTATTCAAGATAAATAAATAATACTTTGAATGGCATATAACTAGCTAAACGATAAATGACTTTAACCTTTTGATTAGTCTTTAGATAATACAAAGATGATTCTCAATAACGTCTGATTATTGAAATGTTTACTATTAAATCCCTCCATCATCTTCGTCATCATCATCAATCCTCTTTACTATGATTTGTCAAATAAATTTCTTCCACATTCAGATAACTATGTACCCATTTGCTTGTAATAAAAATAGCTGTTAGTAAATAAAAATATCCCAACAAACCAAAAAAGTTGTTCACAAAGCAAACCCATTCGATGGTTATCGTTTGCCTAGCGCGCTTGTAACAATAACATTCTTATCAACGAAACACATTTCGATTTTATGTAATCATTGCACTGATTTGATGTAAAACGAGCGAAAAATGAGTTTCCACGCTTGTATTGCGTTTCACTATTAAAGTCCATACAGAACGATAGTTCTTGCAGCCATAAAAGCGATCGGATATCGATATGATTATACCTAGTACAGTTTTTTATTTGGTGCATTAGTGCAATCTAGGTTTTAGTTACGTGTTTATTTATTTTCTCGCAGCTGTGATGGAGTCACGCAATGCAATACTTCTTTAAATTTATTTTGTATGATGATGAGTAATGAGATATTTTTTTCGTTTTAAGTACCGGTTTGGACTATCACTATTCACTAACCTAGTTTTAAAGTGGTAATTTTTTATGGATTTTTATCAAGTAATATCTTATAAACATACCAAGATTTGTTCATATTTATAGAGAATAGATAGGCCTTTTATAATCTGATGATTTTTTTTATACTTGTAATGTTGTGTTGCATTCACGATAGTCTAATTGGACAAATAAGGAAAACTGTCTTGTGCGTAAATAGCTATTTAAATATATGAACATTTATGTTTACTGACTTATATTCTTTTGTTACAGGTATGTACGTGTGAATTAATCAGGCATTTATGCAGCAGTGTGAGCTAGACATTGGTATTTGGTATAATTGTTGAATCATCTTGTATATGGTTAGTGCATATTGATGTTCCAATTAGTAGATTTGGATTTTTTTAATGTAAATTATTTGTCTAAAAACGTAACGTTAATTTATTTAACGACTACACGTTAAGATGTAATTTGATGTTCATTTTATTGATGAAAGTTTTTAACAAGACTAGAAACAGCTGTGATAGCGAGAAATGTGACGGAAAACATTAATCATACATAGATGGATCTATTAAATGTGAGTAATGCCATAACAAAAACAAGTACTGCTGTCTCACAGTAATAAAATTATAAAATGCCAGCGTAGGTAAGTGAAGTCCCGTGTCCCCGTAGTGGGGTAAGGGGCAGATGCATTATTCATACATCTGTTTCACTGATCGATTTTCTTTAGGGACAAGTAGGTGATCAGCCTTCTGTGTCCTACCAGACCGAGACATTTTTTTTTCTTCGTCTCCACCGGGAATCGAACCCAGGAACCCTCGGTTCTACGCTCAAGCCCCAACCACTGTACCAAGGAGGCGGTCACAGCGTAGGTACGTGTTCGTATTAATAAATTTTTATTTTATTAATGAATTATTTCCCGCATCGAACATTTTTACTTATTACAAGCAGTATGATTCATGGAATCAATTTCTTAAAACCTCGTAAATGGGTTTTAAATAAGTAGTATCTACGCAAAAACATTGTACCTAAGGTGAGGTAATACTCATGTGTTTTTGTACACAAAACTACGTCATGTCGACCTTTCGAGGCAATAAAGTTTTTGCAGGTACATGTGTGTGTACTGTATTTCTTATTTAAATCATACCTCCCGCCGCACCGGTGTCTTGTACCGGGTTTGATGTTGATACATGGCACGGTCGTTTCTTGTTTTTAACGGTCGGTTAGATTGCCGCTCGTCCACTTTATTGTTCCGTAAACCGCTGTAACATTACGTTTTTGTTTTCTATACGGCGCATAGTGGCGACTGGCGTACAACTTGTGATTCGGACAAGTTTATCTGTACTAGCTTTATGGGTGCATAAACTCTTGACGGTATATGCGGTCTACGTTTTATTCGCGCTTTATGTTTTGTACTGCGGGCATGTAATTCTTAAAGCGGTTTATAGATATGCGTTTGTTTATGTGAGAATAAAATGTTTATTGTAATTTTGCGTGGCAATGGTCCTACATATTTTGATCTATAAAGGAGATATTACACTACATAATTTATTTGCAGTTGAAATGCTGGGTAATGCTTTATGGATGTCAACTGTGGATGTTGTGAATACAACTAGTGTCGTCAACCTGCAGAATTATGGCGGGTCGGCCGGTAATGACGACAAATTGCTTGAAATGCGCGTAATTAGAGATAATCACACAGTGATCATAAAATGATGTTAGTGCCATTACAAGGCTACCTGCAGTGGTAGTCGTACGCAATCGAAATAGATTTATGCGTTGAAATAATATACCGAGTATTATGGAAGAAAGTTTTGATAGCAAATTGCAGTTTAGATTGAAATTACTCTATCGTCGTGATACCTTTTCTAGATTAATATGAGTTTTGATTTTGTTTTATGCCTCCTGATCAATAATATTTTGAAAATTATATCTTATATTTTTTATTTTGTTAGCGAAGCAATCCACATTAAAATGATCATGAAATATTAAACCGTTTTTCTCAGTTCCAAACGCGTAACGTGTAACCGTATCGTTATGTTCATTTATTAATATGGTCTACATTCATAGACAGTTCTATGAATGAATATAAAAATATCACCACTACACTAATATAAGTATTCACACCGTCACCCATAAATATCAATAAACGGGGCGATAAATTAAAATGTTCTCACGTCTCGCGCAAGGCCATAACTCTGTCGACGTGACCGTTGTGCTCGCAGCACTCCTGTTTAGGGATCAATTAACGACATTATAGGTCGTCCTGGCACCACTGAAATATTGACCCCGAAACATCATTAGTTATCCGCCCTATCTACATGCTTTAAATGTAGACAAGGATAACGATCTGCGGGGCGGTCGTCACGATATTAATGACCCGATTTATGGGTAGTTAGATAAGAAATTAACCCATTTGTCTCAGTTAGATCACAGACTTTGACAATACGTTGTAGATATACATCTTATATATAAATCTCGTGTCAAAATGTTTGTCCTCAATGGACTCCTAAACCACTTAACCGATTATAATAAAATTCGCACACCATGTGCAGTTCGATCCAACTTGAAATATAGGATAGTTTAAACATGTAATGTAGGTACCACGGGGGAAGCCGGGGCGTACAGCTAGTAATTATATATATATAGCGCCTATGTTATAGCAATCGTACTGAATGTTGTATAAATCGTAATTCTCTATGTTTCACTTGTCTTAATTGGATGCGAAGCGCAATACGGACGGTTTATCCAGATTATGTAGTTACTGTGTACCAAATTTTGGCTAACGAATATACTAAACAAATACATACTCGTACGAAGTAACGCTTTTAGATTATTGCTTCCTCTAAGATAAATAATATATCTACGTATCGAACTCCAATCAAATTCCGCAGAGAGAAATCCTGAGATCCTAACGAAACACCGCATCACACATTTATATAGAAATTCACAAATTTATACGAGTTTGTGATACTAGTTCCACTAGACGTAGATAAAGGAGAAGTTTAAATTGTGCGCATAAACTCAAATAGTGAAAGACTATAAATATCATATTCTTAACATAGTAGTGAAAATATATTATTCGAGCACCTCGATATTATAATTAATGCAGTGACCTCGAAAAGGTCCTACAAAAACAGTTGTATCTCGCATGCTCTGATTCGAAGTAAGTTTAACTTTTATAAGGTTGTCCTCGTTTATTTTTTCACGTTAAAAGTTAATAACTGTTTCTGTTTGCGG
>CAJQZN010040258.1:27050-43932 GCA_907164685.1 Colias eurytheme
AAACAACATACCAAAAATTCAAATCTACATCGTGCTTTGCGAATTTAATGTTAATTTCCACTGGCCTACTATTACCTAGGTTTACTTCTTCGTTTCCGGCAGTGATAGGTATGTTGTGGTTATGAGAACGAAGAAGAACTAAGTAAGAAAATAAAAGCATTCAGCTTTTGTTTTTTACAATGATATCATTTGAATAATCAAAATAGAACAGAAAACAATTCCTTTACAAACTAACATTTCTTCGGGCGTCGTTATCGTTAAAAAAATAATGTTGAACATGTGTGTATTGTTATAGCAAATATCTGCCAAGCACATCCAACGAGTACAAACATATCCAATCATAGATAATAGATTATGAATGAATCCATTTGTGGCCTCATTTCTTAAGCTCAAATTCAGTTCAGCTGTCTCGGGCTCATAAATAGTAGTCATTGTGCGCTCTATCGACGACTACAATTGATAAATGGATACCAAATGCTCTCGCTTCCCTCCTACGGCCTGATTGTGCGTCGGATTGCCTCTCTTTGTTCAAATCAAGTGTCAATTCACTGGTAACAATGTTTACTCCTGTATCTTCACTTTTGTTTCGCTCTAACGATCTTTTTGCGTTTCGTAATCCTTTCATTTTTTCGTCGTATTTTTGTTATGATTGTATAATTAAATGATTAAATTGAAAGGGATTTGTAGACTAAACTTTGATATCAATTGATTTAAATGTACTGAATGATCCATGACATAATTTGTTATCTTAATTATGTCATGTTTCGCAATCATTGCAACGAGTGATGTTCTTGATTATGAGTTGTATTATATTGATATTATATTATAAAGTACCTACAGTGCAGTTCAAAACCATATGGTTTCAAGTGTGGATATTAAAATGCCAGATACGTTTATCATAATTCATACACAAATATCCAGTTGATTACTATTCTAGTCACTTTTTCAATATTTAGGGGACTGTGTTATATTACTATAATTGGAGACTTAGTATATTCCGTTCGTTTAAATGTTAAATTCCCTACGTTTGTAACTATCATATTATATTCTATTATAGTGTATTGACCGCAGCGTGTAATGGCATAGGTGAGCGTTGGAGCCGCAAAAAGTGACCTTGATTAATGAGAATCCTCGTGAAGGTTCAAGTCTGTCATGGTTTCCATTCTCAGAACGACGGCGGAATGTAGCAAATTGCCATACGTATGTGCGGCTTTGAACAAAAACGCACACCGTTACTGAATGTAGATGCTCGGACCGTTAGACCGCTTGACCATTCATATGGTATTGTTTTGAGTACAGTCTGGCTTGGTTCAACCTCTGTGTAACTGTTCATATTCCGGTATGGATATTTTTGTCTCGGTTTTGTTCTTGTGGTAGACTAAATGATGAGCGTTATAGCGCTTAGTGTAGATTTGTTTACATAGTGATCATTGAAGTTATATTTACAATCCATTAATTAATTCTTGTTAGTTGAACTATTAAGGTTATGATTAAATTTTGTATTACTAATGGATTGTCTTTATCGTTTTTTTGTGCATAAGGAATAATATTATGTTAATACGCATTAGCATTAATTATGCATGCTTTTATCATAGAAATGTTTACTTGATACGATAAACCAGTCCGTACCACTTTAGTGGCGAATAAAATTGTAGGAAAGTATTAATTTCATACGGTACAAAGGTTTCCTTACCTCACAATGATATTATAAATATGCGAGGGAGAGGATTCTCTAAGGGCTTCATCCTAAACTAATAATATAATTTGTTCAAATTTTGTTCAGTGATATGTTAGTTTATGTTTCTGAAATGGATATGTAAATTGTTGGTTAATTAACAATTTTAAATTCAGGATTTATTTGTATAAAGAATTCTCAAAATATTACATTATAATAACGAAGGTTGGTGGATGATAATTTGTGAATCATTCCGATTATTTACTTTTTACATTACTTATCATAATATTACAGACAGTAAAAACGTTTTTTCGTTTAAGTTAGTGGCTTGAAAGTGGAAATTGGATATTGTAATTGAAAATTCAAGATAGCATTAAATGAATATTGAACATAGTACCGAAACGTTACATATTATAAGCAATGGACATTATTTCTTTTTTATAAATTTGATGAATATTTATAAATTATAAGTATTAAAATTATAATTAGCGATTTAAAATCCAACGGAATTTAAGTATATTTATTCTATCTATTAATTAATATGAGTGAATAACACATTTAATAATGCGGATTTAAAAATAACATTTTTTATACCTTCTTTTACCAATTGTTATGTAATTAATCGCTTATCTAACGAGTAATAATAAACTTCACGCCTAAGGCTCTAGCAAGGTCGATGGCATTGACCATGGTCGCTTTGGTCTAGTTTACAATTACAATGTCTGCTTATAATCGAGCTATAGAAATGTATTGAAATTACATGATAAATATAGTTGAAGACTACAAGTTTTTATGCAGCCTTAACTAAGTTTAATTAAAATATAAAATTTGTAACATCAAAATGTGTATGATAAACAACGTAAAACCCGTTTAATTTTGTACATGTTATTTTTTGTTTGTGAAT
Organism: Colias eurytheme; assembly: GCA_907164685.1. NCBI lineage: Eukaryota > Metazoa > Arthropoda > Insecta > Lepidoptera > Pieridae > Colias > Colias eurytheme. The sequence goes on from CAJQZN010040258.1 coordinate 29,630, forward strand.
ATAATTTCATGTTTAGAAACGGTCCAAAATGGTACGTACCGGTTTGTAAGACAAAATGAATATTTAAAAACAGTTTTTATGTCTCCAATAAGCTCACAAGAGACACTATAATATTTATACACTATATATTGCGACGAGAAAGTTTCCTAAAATCGAACAACATTCTAAACACAATTAGCATAATTTATGTCTACGGGTCAAGTGAATCTCGTATGTCACAATATTATAACTAGAAGTGTTTCTACAGTATTGTACTATGTCAATCCAAATTCCAAAGTGACCAGACTCAGCGGTTGCCTTAATGGGGTTCGCTTTTACTCAATGGAAAGTGATACTGTGATAAAACGTTTATAATAATCGAGATGAATTTCACTTTTGATTTAAATTTAACAAGGCGATTTGAAAATGTATAATAAGGTCTAAACTCTAAGCTTAAAATGTATATTTTGTAAGCTCCGCTAAGACTTAAATTGTTTTCGGAGGATGTTTTACCATTTATTATGAGTAATATAAGTATTTCATAATTTAAAAGTCACGGGCATTATACTTGTTTATATACGTATTTATATTGTGTTATGGTGTTCAACGTTAATGGAAATTGGGACTGTACATGCCATTTTATGATAGGAAGAGTATGGAGAATTCGGCTTCCGACCCTTAATTTACTTTTGCAATGTTAAATTATTTAAACGTACATCTACACATAATAACAGTACTTTGATTACATACTTTGAATTTCTGCTTTTACATTTTTGGTCGAAAAAAATATACTTGCCGTAGATAATATTAAAATGCAATAAATGAAATGATGAAGCTTAAATATTTAACCTGCTGTCAGACATAAAATAATATATATCACGGTCATCCAATAATCTATGTCAATGCCCAAGCAATGTCCACCAAAAAATCACACATTCTCGAAGAATCTCTACAAATATCGGATCGGCGACACGTGGCATCGCCGCATATTAGGAAACCTGTTAAAACGTACCGTTACCGGAGGTCGTTTGATTAGTAATCTCGCCTTTATTGGATAACGCACGGTCAATGACTCGCCGCCTGGATTCGGCTCTCAGCTCGGAGCACTCGTTCAGCTGATTGATAAGTGATGCCTACGGATGCTGCGATGCGTTGGAATGGAATTGAAAGGGTCTAGATTCTTGAAGTATGTACTGAAGTGTTGAGGAGGCTTGTGGAGCTTTGAGGTAGGAGTGTAGATCGAACAAGCGCAGTCATTAATTGATGCGTGTTTACTGTTTACATTAATCTCGTCGTAAGAACTGGGCTCGCCTAGTATAGATACTTTCATAAATTATAAAGTACGTAATACATGGCTCAGTCATTAATGCCGTGTAGCATGTATTTCTACACATATAAAATAACAGCAAAAAAAATTACATACAACTAATATAATTTACAAAAAATACAACAAAAATGACTAGCGTAAAAGTTCCGCAAACGTAAATTAAACCTGAAAATACTCATTTAAAATATTACAAATAATTGCGTAAAAATTGCTTGGCATTAACTACATTACGCGTACAAGTGCTAACAATCAAACTCATTATGTATACGATTTATTAAAATAACATTTAAACGCTCATAAATAGTGTATTTTAATTAAAAGTCGACTTTATTACGTAAATCGCGTACGATGACTTGCAATTTTAAAAAGCGATGGCTTTTCGTAGATATTTTTTGTCATGAACAGATTTATTTCTGCAATCATCTCCAATTGAGTAATCGAATAGCGAACTGGCGGGATGTTCTCATTGCGGTCGAGTTATGATGGATACATTGTGCGCATTCGATCTTTTGTTTGGGAAATTATTGTAGATATTGCATAAATGCCTGCTATTGTTGTAAGTGCTAATGCTAAGCCGTTCTCGCTTCTGTGAATGCGCGCGGGTTCGCCATTTTTGTAATGTAATCCGATTAAAGTATTTGTGCAAGAGTCGGTCTTGTTTCCTCGGCTGACGTTCTAGCTGTGTTCGGGAAATGAATTGTTCCTTTTTCGTTTGTTAGTCTTTTTGAGGTATGCTTGAAAATTTTATTGCTAAGTATACAATACAATTTTACCTCCAGCTAAAATACCTATATAAGAAATAAGATTATAAAACCATTACTCGTTGCTTTTTGTCTATCAATTAAATAATTTTTATCTTATAACAGTTAATTGATTTTGATTAAGATAATATAATATATTATGAGAAGTATTTTTTTTGTTATGGAAACTATGTCAAGCCTTCATTATCACAAATTACGTTGAAAAATGAAATGATTTTTTTTTCGATAAAGTGCTTAGATTATTTGATAAGATAATCTTTCACACACGTGTCAATAATAGCACTAACTAACATAAATTAACTACAAACTATTTACGAATATAAAAAAAAAATACCTCAGAATAGACTAAATTTGGTACACCTAGAAAGTCTGCGGCGAAGATTTTCTCTTATTGATTTTTTCTTAACTAATAACTAGAAATCACCCACAAATGAAAATTATTAAGCATTTACCTAGTATTGTTGTAATTTCACTACATAGTATAAAACAAAGTCGCTTTCTCTGTCCCTATGTCCCTATATATCCCTATGTCCCTATGTATGCTTAAATCTTTAAAACTACGCAACGGATTTTGATGCGGTTTTTTTAATAGATAGAGGAAGGTTTTAGTATATAATTTATTATGTTTTAGACAAAGTGGGCGAAGCCGCGGGTGGAAAGCTAGTAACTTATAATTTAGATTTAATATAGGTGCTATAGGATCACTAAAGTCTATAATAATAAATACCTACATACATTTCCCTGGTTTAATTTCATTATAGGAAGTAAGCTATTGAAGTGTCTCCTCAGCGAATCCGATTTAATAGAAGCCATTTAAATAAGAGAGTACAATGGCACGATTTTATTAAATCGGTCAATCCGTTTTTGCTCTACTGCGCGCGTGGGATAATAAAAAGCGGTGTTTAAAGTTGAGATAATATAATATTTTCATAACGATAAGGGTGCACTCACACACATCAGTCACCGTCAAGTCACCGATGACTGATCGGTGACGGTTTGTGTACGTATCCACAAACACCAGTCACCGTCATGTTGTCCGTCAGTCACGTCGCCGGTTTGACTGAATCATTGAACACATACATCAGGTTAGTCAGTGATTAGACGTGTGTCACGCTAGAGAACATGTAGCAATTATTGACGGTAGCACGACGCTGACTGAACTGAGACGTGACGGCACCGGGTGAGTGGGGATAAAAGTATGATACATGTATGGAAAGATTATTTGACGTGCCTGACCGGTGACGTCACTGATAGATTTCGTGCCGGCGACTGTCATGTGGGAACAGAGTCATACTAGAACTATTGATACATATTTTTTTTTAATCCTGTCCGGTGACGTGCCGTGACGGTGACTGATGTGTGTGAGTGCACCCTAATAGTTTGCCAAACTTGCTTTGTCTAAGAAGGTATGTGAATGAAGCCAAAGTTGGTTTGTAACTTTTACAGTTCTCTACGGTTCTCTACGGTATAGCAGTCTTCGTAACTGCAATCTGCATGAATGCCAAATAAAAGTTTATTTCTTTAATTTTTAGACGTAGTTATGTCTTGTTTTAATACTTAAATATTTAATTGAATTAAATGCATTTAAATATTTTACATTTCGTAACGATTATCTTTTTAAATGCCTTTAAAAATGTCATAAGTTTTATATTTAAAAAATACAAATATCTACCTACATAATATTCACAAATACGTATTGTTCAGATATTGAAATAAATAAACAACAAAAAAACCTAACAATTAACACAGTTGATAACGTCCCTGGGAAAATCGTTCATTAAAACCGCACATAAGAACCGACACAATCGAATTAAGAAATAGGAAGAGCGTTTGAAAGTGAATAATGATTTGGTACAAATTATACGTCAAAGCTCTCATCGGTCGCTCGTCTATGACATTAAGGCTTGGCGCGACTTGGCCGAGTCATCGTGCAGCGAAAGTCGGTGCTTTCGCCTCAACTGTGACCTTTCGTGTCCTCTACAATTCACTGATGATACCCCGATACGTTATTGGTCCGCCATTCCGATTTGACAAGGTACGGCTTGGCTTCTTTCGTGAGTTATTAATTTTTTGATGCGCTGTCGTCGCTTGAAACGGCGTTATTAACTTGTGCTGTATGGGATTGTTAATGGGTTTAAACGTCTATTGTATACATCTTTTTAGTATGTTTGCTGTTAAAAATCCAATAGAAAACGATAATAAACTTGTAATCAAGTTCGAGGAAAAACCTTTCAAAATCATGCCATCTCACTTGATAAAAAACGCCTACATTCAGATTTCTACGCAACGATACTTTCGCATTCATTACACGCGCAATTCGGAATGTAATTTGCAATTTATTTGTTATAAAACGAAATGGGCTTACTAGACAGTCAGTGTATCGACTTGGCACACTTGACCCACATCCGCGCGTGTCGTGACTCGCTGACCCGTAAGGAACGCATTTGTTACAATTTCTTTCATGAAAACGAACAGGAGTGTAACCTTATTAATGATTAAATAACCACTTGTGACACTTCGTTAGCGTGTACGAATCACGTTGTATAGAATTATAAAAGTGGAAATGGCAACTTTATATGCAGTGTGTTTTTTTTCGTAGATTGCTTTTGTAGGTGAAATATATTTTCTGAGTGTACAAGGAATTATGATGATATAATTATGTCCACTAACGATTTCATAATTTCATCGACAAATAATATTTATATTATAGTTATAGTTTTATATACTGATAAAATTGTATTGATAATATGTAACTATGTTACCTACTAGAGCTTCTACGTTTTTCGATATTTTGGACCTTCAACACGGTCAATAATCAATATTAGAGAAATTAATCTTTCTATATAACACAAGCGTTTCCACGTATTTGACGTACGAGCACAATTAATTTTGTTCCATCTGTATCGCGCGAAATAGCTAAGTACGTTTCGTTGCTGTCATTGACAGATGTTAACTCTTCTGTACATTTTTCAATTTAACACTCGGAGTGGGATACGTAGGTACGTAACTACGTAGGTAACTAACAAGCAATATACGCAGTGCGTCTACGTAATGTAGACGATATTTTTTCCGCCTTAGCAATAAATCCCATGGCGCGTGTGATCACGTATTTCGCGAGAACATGATGCTCGTCTAACGAATTATGTAAGGGTGCGACAATTGTTTTATTTCCTCCTTGGATATTGAAAGACATGTTTTCTATCGTGCAGATTATGGTGCGGTTTACTCATTTGTTTTTTAGGAAGAGATTGAAGTACTGCAAAACTTTTCCCTGATTTGATGATTGCGAGAAATGTATGATTGTTTGTTCAATATTATGCAATTGATTTATTAAGATTATGTAGGTAGTATTGGAAATTATAATCCTGTATATTAAATATACTAGTACGGTTTAATTAACGAGGTCATTGTAGGATCCAGATTGAATATGAATGGAGCTGGTGTGAGAAAATTACAAGTTACTTTGAACATTGATAAAGAATTCTTACTAAATCCACACCGTCAAAATGTGGACGTTTATAGAAAATTAAATGTAAACGTTTTATCGTTATTATTCCAATCAAAATTATCGTAATGAAATGACTTTATACCTCGACGTTGGAAATTAATTATCTAAAGCGGATGTGTATGTTATTTTTATCACCCATGTAACTAGTTTTAATAATTATTACATGTACCTATACCATCCGCCCTTTTATAAACTAGTTAGTGGCATGCATTTTATAAAACTTTTTGCTCTTCTGCATTCAGGATCCTGTATACTTTAAAGGTTAAGAAATAAAAAGGAGGAGGCAGGATGTATTATTCTTTCGATTAAATATTTTGAGTACGTTTTATACCGTAGATGATCTCTAACATATTGAAATAGGTACCTACTTACCTAATTATCTGCCTATATGCTACATGTCGGAATGTTTTATATTCATAATTGTTATCTACTTGCTTCAAAGCAAGATTTATTTAGTTTTAGATTAGATAACGTTTTGGGAAATGTACACTAATAATTATTTATGTTTTTTGGTAACTATAAACTTTATTTAATAGTGTTTCTTCTTTTACAGATACACGCTCGTCACCCTGATTTCTAGAACCATCGAGAGCTTACCGATTCACAGCTTCAAAGGTACATAGAATAATTATTTAGCTACTATTATATGTTTCCGCAGATTAAAACAAATTGCGCTCGATTCGCCAACACCGACACTAGCTTGCAGGATACAACTCAATGATTTGTGTCATTGGTTACTTTGTAAGCTTTTTATGTACCAATTATAAAATGTCGTGAATGTGCACTGAGTCAGTTTGATAAATCGTGATCATATATACCTTCTATACTACTACAGTCTACTTTGAACTGTTATCTCGGTTGGTACGAATGTGTTATTTTTCCTAGAAGTTTATAGTGTTCCAGGTTCCTAGATGAACAAAGATCGATTCATATTTCATTTCACAATTATTCAGTGAAACTCCTTTCCCAAAATTTTATTGAAAAATTGCCGAAGTACCTACTGACTTAATAAATAATAATATGCAATTCAAAATATATATCAGGTATTTAAATAAGTAGGTATACTTTGCAATCAGTGTCTTTCCTGTTCACATTTCTATTGTAAATATTATTTGTGTGTCAAATTAGTCAACTGGCAGACTCGCTGTTTGCATTATTAGATAACATGATAACAGTAAATATTAATATCTCTCTAACATTGAATTGTTGTTACATTATGAGTGCGACGAATAATAAATCGAGCATTTTGGATGCCAATATTTTGGAACTACACTAGTAGGTAATAAGTGCCACCACTTCCTTAATTATTTAAGGAACAAAAATACCCAGTAAATGCGTTGGTTTTATTATACATATATTCTACTTTATATCTCTTATTCTATTAGCATATAAGTAATACACGAAGAAGTGTAAATAGGTAATAATACCCTTCAAGGGAGTATATCATATTATCTATGAGACTCGCAACTTGTTTAATTAATTGCAATAACATTTAATTAAAACTAGCAACAGCCTTCGCAAATTGTTAATTCGCCTCTTCAACTTAGAAATACAAAATTTAATTAGTGAGCAAAATGAACACAAAACACACTCGTTATAAAGTCAATAAGTAAAAGCAAAGGTTAAAATGGAGTTAGAATAAGATTTACTGAAACGAAATGAAAATAAAATTTAATTAAGTGAGAAAACATGTGCGCATGTGGGGCGAGGGAAGTCGCGATTTATTATTCGCTATATGTATATTAATTAAATTTTGTGCTTTATTCATGCTGGGATTAAAAAAATATTTCAACCCTTTTAAGGTATTCCATTCGGCATTATTAATTAATATTACATCGTTTTATGCCACAGTGTATTTCGATGAAGAATTAATAAAAGCCGGTCAAGTGCGCGTCGGACCTCGCATAAAGAAGGGTTCCGTAGCCATTTTTTGACACCGCGCTGTTTTGCATTTCTAGCATCATCAAGACTTTAGAAATTATAGGGGGAGGGGAGGCGTACGTAGTACGGACTGAACGATCTTATGGTTCCTTGTCGGACTACGGAACCCCAAAAATATTTTAATATAGTTGTAACAGTAATCCCAAAGAAATTAATTATGAATGAATGAAATAACAATTGCATGGTTTCACACGAAAGCGACAACTTTTTGCATAATTTGCAATTCGTTTTGAGATTTTTAACTGTGACCCAGTCAAAGTTGATCGCGTGATACCAACGCGTGATGCCTTTTTATATGTTTATTAATATTTAAACTTAGCAAGTTTATATTACAACACCTACAGATAAAAGGATCGTAACATCGTATCATAAATAACAGGTAAAATATTTTGAAATAATTATGCTAAAGAACCTACTTGAAATGATTTGCAAGAATAATACAATTTTCTATAATAATGGAGGCCGTAAAATCGTGCAGAGTACAATAGAAAATTACGAGTCATGTTCTTTTGCTATCCTAATTTATATTAGAATTCCAGCATGTTTTGAAAACTATCTTTGTTAGATCTAGTCTGGCTTAATTTAATGAGCGGGTGAAAGGTCTTACACAATCGGTTATACAATCCGGTGCATATGAGCCGTTAAAGATGAACACATACGTATATATTTACACGTTTAAGCCACTTTCTAATATGGCGCCCGTATAGCACCCATACCTTTCTTCTTATCATTTTTGTTTATTGCAATAGTTTCACTATTTAACGCTTGTATAAATAAATAGTAAACAATTAACATTTTCAAATTTAATTACGACTTACTAGAAAAACTTTGAATAATTGCGCCTTTTTCGTTACGTAAACTATTTCATTGCGAAAAGTTTAGTTTCTGTACATTTTACCTTTGTGTTATTCATCCGTGGTATAATCCAACGGGCTCGTAAAAAATGTGGCGGTTTTAAAAACGTTTAGGCGGCACTTAACCCGAATACAAGCGCTGCATCTGTTATAAACAGCGCAGTAAGTCAGCCTTAAATAACATTAAAAATAGAATTAAATTTATATTTCATGAAGCTCTCGGGCTGGCTTATTATTCATATACAAAGAATGCCATCATTGACCCGGACGTGAAGGCACAGTAAAGGTCGGCGGTTGCATCGTGCTTCTTCGTGACGTAACAACTAACAACCTTTGAATAGGATTTGTTTGAGTAAACGTCTAAATGGAATAAAAGCTATCGTGGCTTCGAAATACTGCGTGACCATTGTTTGCTTATTTTGTTTGAGATGCATATCGGGGCCAATCAATTGCAGATAAGATTTGATAGCATCGTATGCCGCTTGAAATCTTATCTGATTTTATGTATCCATAATAAAATAGTTAAAATACATTTCTATTTCAATGAATGTGTTCTAGATTTTAATTGCAACTTGTTTGAATATTTATGACAAGTGACTGATCTGATATTATGCAGCATGGTTATTTTTTTATTAGCAGAACGTTAATGGTTTTTGGTATAAGATATGCTAATAATGGTTAGCTGGCCTTTGTTTCTTGTTCTAGTTTTTATTTAAATGCACTTTTCTCCTGTATTTTGGGCTATTTTGAATGAAATACGAAACATATAATAAATTCTGGGGGACAGTTCAGTTACTTTCTAAAATGTTACAATTGAAAGTGCGTAAAGCGACGCATTCGTATCCTTGAAAGTTGAGAACTGCAGTTAGTACGAATATGGAGAAGTGTAACAAGACAAGGCATTTACATTTGAACAGTTATTGGGACTGAAAGAGACGGTGAAATAATTACTGTTTCCTTTAATTTTATATGCAGTAAAACTCGATTGACAAAAAATATACAGTCGATTTTCCTCCTCCTTTTCTGAAGTCAGTTAAAAATTCAAAAGGTACAATGTTCATCCTTAATTTTGGAAAGCTTCTACTTAAACATAATATATTTAAAAGGAATGCTGCCCCTTCTGTGTCACCATACTTAGGTAAGTTGGTAGGAGCCTTTAGTTGCGCAAAACAACAGTAAGAAATATTTATATGAAGTCATGCATGAATATTCAGCACGTAATTGCATCCGCGTGCATCTCATAAGAATTTCTTGCATCAAGTAGTAAAAATAAAACCCTTTATAACGCCGTTTAAGATAATCTTTGCAGTTATTATAATTGGTTTAACGACTAATTTTTTGCTTTGAGGTGTGGAGGGAATTTCCCGGCAAGCTTCTGAAGATTATAAAATCTATATCAATAATGTGTTTGAAACTGTAACTTTTTAATTCATTGTTACTAAAATATGTAGTTTTTATTCAACGAAATTTTCGAATCAAAGTCAGGTAGGTATGTAATTACTAATTATAATATTTTTTGCTTGAGTAGATGTGAATCTTGTAATGTGTTATTACGGATGGCGATTTATACCTAAATATCTGGATATAATTAGATATCATTAATATTCACAACTCGTAGATCAATACCGTCCGAAACATGTCAAATATGCTCTTGAAATAATATGAATAAAATATGTATCACTTTCGATTTCCACGATAACCTTTAATTCTATTAAATATTCACGTCGTATCAATATTCATGGTTTTCAAATCGTCAATTCAATTTCAAACGGGCCTAATGTATTCCATCGGCGTTAATAAATAAAAACTCCAAATGTCAAATCGTGACCCCTTACATAATCCAAGATCCATCTCAAGACCTTACTCATCTCCGGTATATTTATGAAAACAAAAATTATACGACATTTTGTATCGCTTTCAAGGTAGTCATACATTAGCATAATATGAGCTACACGTTCCAGGGATTACGCGGCCAAAATAAATGATGTCAAACAGTCTGAGTAGATCTTATAAGGCTAAACTTGAAATTATCCAGTCATTTGTGGAACTGGAAATATTTATGTTGGTATAAGGTTATAATAATATGTTCTTACCTTTGAAATCGAGAGTGGAGATGGGTTCATAAATTATATTGCGTAAAAATGCTTCTTTTCATATTGTAATTTCAACAGAATTTGATTCGTCTGTTTGGTACTAACGAAGAATAAAATTACCTATCTACTGTAATGAGAAAATTGTTCCTAATCTGGTTGTGATAGATATTTGATAGGTGGCATCCATGTTCTATCATTCCAATAGTTCATAGACATCTTTAAATAGAAAATACATGATAAAAGGATAAATACACGATATTGTAGAAGATTGATGTATTAAAGTAGGATATGACATACTTGTTTGCATGATAAATAAACAGGGAAATGAAAGAACAAAATGAATACATATATTATATTGAAGTTTCGAATGATCGATTTTATTATGTGAACCGTGTTATAAAACATCATGTTTAAGTATTGTAATATAACTGTTTAGTATTGATTTCGTTATACAATTGAATACACGTTTCAATCATATTCAATTCGATTACATTGCATACTACATAATTTATAAACTTATGCGTGTAGTACTAACATATTCCGGTGTTAATAATATCACTTAAGATCTATGTAATGTATAAAATATTTAAGCGAATAGAAGTTCTTAATCTTGATAAACCAGATATTAATTAAAATTTCACAACTAGAGCGAAAAACTAAGTAAACCAAGGCAAGGTAGACGTGTAGGTACGGTGAACTATTGACTGATCTACTTACTTAATATTTTAATATTATGTTTGAAATCCTCTCAAAGAAACTTTTGCTAAAGTCTCTTAAACCCAACCCTAAAATTCATGTTTACATGTTCGGTACTCCATTTGAATACTTCAGAGCCTTTGCGAAAACATCCGTATTAAATACATATATTTAGAGATTCTTGTGTCGATTTCCATATAAATTTGATGACTGAGAAATATTATTGTCACTAAGCGAATTCTTTTAATATTTGTATGCGTGCAAAATTGTGAACTAGCTTTCCAACTGCAACTTCGCCCGCGCAGTCAAAGAAAAACTCGCATAACTTACCGTTCTCGTGGGATTTCCGACTTAAAACCTAGGATATGACCTTCCTCAGGTTTTTGTTCCATTGCGTGAAGAAGAAATAGACAGCCAGACAGAATTATTTTCGCATTTATAATCTTTGTAGGGATATTAATGATTTTTGCATAATATCGTAAATACTTTTTCTCTATACCAGCTATCACCAATTTCTAATTTAGTGAATTTATATTATGCAAATTGAAATCGTAGTTTAAAATTAACATTTTACGACTAAAATATCCATAGCGAATAGCCGAATTATAAACAAGAGAAAGTGCTTATGAAAGTCGTAAATTAATTTGATAATTATAAAAATATGTTATAACTGATATTACACATTTATCATTTAGTTCATTGAATTAACTGCATTTGATGTAATAAAAATTATTACTTGTAAAAATAGAATTAGATAAGATTAACGTGAAAAATAAAAGTACCTAATTTACCACAATATGTCTTATTGAAATGTGTAATTAGTTTGTTAGAGTAAAAATACTGAAAATATTGTATGGCTATGACTATATTATTTACAAGAGGTCTATATTGTAATGAAGTTTGCAAAATTATTATAAAAGACATCACACGGAAATATTCAAACAGCACTCTTCTCTGTACGCTTAAGGCGCTACCCGGCAATTTCGACTTTGTTCAACCTCTATAAAGTCTGGTACAACATAAAGCACAATACCGAAAAAAATATATAAAATAGGATGGTCTTTGATCTTTAATTGCTCGCGAGGACTTTTTTCCAAAGTTAATAGATTTCTAGAAAAAAAATATGCCGTGGTCATCGATTTTTCCGCAAATACTCTATAAACTTCGTAACCTGCTGACTTAGAGCTCTGAAATTTTATGTTTAATAAATTATCAGTTACACAACAGTCCCTGACGAGGATTTTTTGTTTCACTGATTGGTATCTTTTTAAATACAAAATGCGAGGAAAAAAGAAGGTGCAGCGGGAGAGGTTTGAGATCCGTCAAGTATGGTCAAGGTTATTAGCGCATGTATAAGCCTTAAATAGTTTTCTCGATTTATTCTTTACTAGCTTACCGCCCGCGGCTTCGCCCGCTTTGTCTAAAACCGAATAAATTATATACTAAAACCTTCCTCTGGAATCACTCTATCTATTACAAAAAACCGCATCAAAATCCGTTGCATAGTTATAAAGATTTAAGCATACAAAGGGACATAGAGACAGAGAAAGCGACTTTGTTTTATACTATGTAGTGATTTAAATTACTAGTCAAAGCAAAGACAATTTGTTAGATCTCTGTTGCTCCGTTAGTATAAGTAATTACAAAGTTAATTTCTGCGAATCATTATGAAATTAACGCGGAAGGAATTAAAGAACACGACGGGAAATGTCACGAATGAAACGAAAATTATTTAAAAAATGTAAGAAATGTTCATTTGAGTTCCCCGCTACGAGAATCTTGTGAGAGAAAATTCAGTTTGATTGTGTCCCTTGAAATAAAAGAATATGAACGTGTAAGGGCGCGTTCACGTTGACATGTATTGTCTCTTTAAAGTCCAACTATTAGGTATGCTTTGTCTAATTTTGTTTAAAGAGAAAATATAATATAATCACAGTATAATTGATAATTGTTTTCTTATAGAAGAATAATTAATAATACGAGCAGCTTATGACACAATTATAAGCCTTTAAAATAAACTGACGTGTACAATAATTTCAAAATTAAATTTTTCATTGCATCATATTGTTTTCTCTCTCATTTGTTTCCATTAAGTGGCTCAACAATGAACACATAACAGCTTAAAGTTAAGCAATATTTACTAGTTTATAGTACATTATAGTCAGCCAATGTGGCGGCGGCCTTAGTGCAGTGGGTACGGTAAAGTTCAACCAACGACCGTTATGAAACTTCCTCTCCTTGCATCGGCCACGATGGGAATTAAATTAATAACTGGAATCCTTTGGGCTCTCAACTTGAAAATTATTTTTGGCGTCAGCACAAGCTAGCTATTGGAGAAAGCTATCGATTTTGTTTTTATAGTTCTGTGTGGTTCTGTGTACTATGTTTACGACGGGTAATTGAAACACGTTTTCAAAGCGTAGATTATTTGAATACTTGATCGTTCAATGTATTTCAAATCGTTATTAGCTCATATTTTTTTATGAAATACATGAACGGTTTTCAAATCGCTTTCATAAACGTTTCGAAAATTTCAAGTAAGCCAAGCATACGATCACAGATACATAAACATTTTTTGCTTAACAAGGCTCTTATCTCATAATATTTTATAAAATTTGGATTCAAAAAGTATAGTTAGATTTTTATCACGGTAAATTTAAATGTATTGCATCAACAAAATATAAATACGTTAAAAATGTGATATCAAACATAACAAAACATACAATCAAAGATAGTTTGTATTCTTCCATATTTGAAACGCATGTGTAGAAAATGATGATTTATATTTAGGATTTTTGCCCCGCGATGCCTAATGCCCCAGCCACACGACTCGACGAGTGGTATGGGAAGTGACGAGGGAAGTAGGCAGGGACGTAGTGTGGCCACGTTACTCGTCATGCCACTCGTCGTGCTCATCGTCCTGCTCACTGCTGTCGGCTTTTGCGCGCGAGTCAAAGGACCGGCAATACGAGTGCGAATTAGGGATGGGCGTCATGGAATCAACGGACTAGTTAAATTAACCGTCTATATGTACACTCAACGATTCGACTAGTCCATCGCTCACCAATGCACTAGTTGAATTCAACGGCTAAACAGTCTTATTGATAAGAATAAATTCTTTTCTTTGAAGTTTTTAAAAAAAAA
>CAJQZN010040259.1:0-53900 GCA_907164685.1 Colias eurytheme
AAAAGGAATATAATAACTCCAAAAACTTCCCAGCACATATGGAAGATTTCGGCACTGGGAATGAAGAAAATGTTATCTTCATCATGCTGGTACTCGAGCTGTGTATAGTTTTACACATCTTCATGGAAGCTGTCTATTCTGCTACTATTATGGTCACTACTGCTATGAGGTCTGGTTCTTCCTCTTCTCTATTCTCTTCCTCTTCCTTGTATATTCTTCTTATAATATAACTCCAATCCAACTTGAAAAAATGTATCACACAAAGTACTTATATCTTGATCCATTTCAATTGATCCAGCATTTTAGGTGAAAATGTAAAGTAATTTCAAAAATAATAAAAATTACTAAAATTTTAGTTTTTTTAGTTAATTAATCAAATATGTTCCAGAGAGAATTATGACGCATGTATTGAAAATGTGACAAACTTTTTGAGACGTAATGAGGTCGAACCAATTCTGATACACCGCTTCAAATCTTATTTGGAACTCTGCTGGTATACCGATAAGGTGAAAATATATAATCATAATGGTAATGATGTCGTATTGATAAGGGTATATTGAGAAACAAATGAGTGTGGCTAGTGGCCATAATGATGGGTGTAAAATTAATGCGTAATCTTGCAGTTGTATTTTATTAAAATTTGAAATTAAGTAGGTATATTTTGTGACAAACAGGCATATTCTATGACGAATAAGAGGAAGTCGATATTCCACGACTTGCCACCACACGTGCACCAAGACATAGTGACGAGGCAGAGGAGTAAATACATGCTGTGCATACCGTTTATGAAGGTAAGTTAGAGTAGGTATATAGATTGTCCTCAATGCTTCGTAATAACAGAAGATTTCAATTTAAAGGAGCAGTAGCTATAATACATGTGTTCGTCATTGAAATTTTTCAACGTGGCCGGATTTTGATAAAATAATTGTACTTTTGTGTCCTAAGATCTTAAAATTCGTGTAGAATTCGACAATACAAGCCTTAAAAAAAGCTTTTGAATAAATTTTAATAATAAATGTAGTTTCTTCACAAAGAAGAATTGAAGACCATATCGTCAAACGCGCGGCTTTTCTGTTCGTGTCCAAATGAAATACTTCTGAGCACTGGGGACATGTCGAATGAGATGTACGTCATCAAGCAGGGCATTTGTGAGGTAAAATGTTAATTTCGAAGAGTTTGAGATTGTGTTTAAAAATTATTTCAAACCCGGCTGCTTTCGCGTGGTCCTTGGATAGAGCCTTTTGGATATTGTCACATGACAAATATATTAGGTTTTAATTAAATTCCAAGAACATGAATAAATTACCTAATATTAATAAATAACTTCCTTTTAAATTTAAAACCTAGCAGGCGTTGATTGATCATAATCGATTATGAATTTATTGTCCAGCAATGTAACAAAAAGTATAAGAAGTAGTGGTAGTACTGCGTATATGCTAATATTTTTTGTTAAAAAGGTACTGTGTCCAGTTACCAAGACAGTGGTTGGAGAGTTATCTGCCAGAAATCATTTTGGAGTTGTCGCTTGTTTATTGCGTATGTACATTTTTAAATTGTGCAGAAATAAATGTTTCAAAATCTATTTATTACTACTGAATAACACATCTAATAAACGTTAATAGATTTAAAGGATTTCGTTGTTCCCTAGATTGCTTTTATTCGTCTAAAATTTAATTAACTTAAGAAAAAGAAGGGAACAAAGGGGATTTCAATTTTTGGAAATTTTCCCAGGATTACCAACCTTTTACACAATTCGAGCAGTGACGCACGTGCAAGTATTCTCTCTATCACGGAAGTATTTGCTAAACGTTATCGAGATACCGCAGATAAAGGATGCAATTGATCACGTCAAAGAATTGCCTGTGAGATATTTTATTGCATTCCTTCAAATGCTTTTGATTTAAATATACCGCGTCTTTCCAAACTATACAAGGCCAGTACGCAACGGTGTGAAACTAATCACGTATAGTTTGGAAATAACTTTTTTACCAAGTTCTTCCAATCTATACAACAGCAGTACGCAAATACTCGCGTATACTTTGTAGTGAAATAAGTAAGAATAGCGCTCCAAAATATACAGCGCCAGTACGCATGCAGACTAATCGTGTATGTTTCGACTTTCGAAGTAAGCGCGGCGTCTTTCCATTGCTCGCGTTTATATTATTGTATTGCTGTTTTGAAATCTATTATTAAAATGCATGTGTATTGTGTATATAATGTTGCGAACTGATCGTATATTTTTTGTATCGAGGATGCTTGTGTCTTCAGTCTTCGTTCCCGACTATACTGTACGACTTACAATAAAATTGACAATAGTGCTAAAATGTAAGAATCTAATAAGTTCAGAAGAGGACGGTTGCGAGGTGACGGAGCCCCGCTTCGCGGGGCTCCTATATTTGAGTAATTTAAAAAAACACGAACCTAACCTAACCCATAGGTAACCCTTATATCTGCTACCTATTTATTTTTCTAAGCTTACCTAATAATATTTTTATTCCATATTTTACTGAATCAATCAAGAAGAATAAAAGTAGATAGATATAGCTGTACAAGTCTTTGATTGCCTATATATATTTATTATTTCGCTCACGCGTAACTCGTAAGTGGTGTAGTAGGTATATTTAGTTATATTTTGCGTACTGATCGTGTATAGTTTGGAACGAAGAAGCAAGCAACCGCGTTACAAAGTATACACGATCAGTACGCAAAATTCGTGTATATATTGTAACAACAAACTTAAAAACAGCATTACAAAGTATACACGAGCAGTTTCCTATGGTTGCGTTCTGGCTATGTATAGTTTGGAAATACGCAAATATACCATTATTTTCAACCAGAGTGAAAAGAGCTTTTTCTTATTTATCATAACTAGGCGATTGGAAATTACATTGTAAAATGCAATTAAAACAAACCAGGAATGGTTTTCATAGCAAATGGCGCCTCTATTGTAGCTTAAATTTTTGCTTCATTTTTAATTCCAGGGGAAGGCTCTTTAAATTTGTCCTATTTTCCGAGACGCCCTTTTTTGTCTTATTTACCAAACATTTGTCGACATACTGTTATAATTATGAATTATATCTCAGGAATACGAGTATTTACAAACCCCGTTCCCACCCTTCGTTTGGTACGAGCCCGCGCCACCCACGCCTTGTGTGGAGCGCTTCCCATTGCCGAGGAAACATGAGAAAGATTTCGCGTTCCTGCATCCTTTTAATAGACTTGGCTTCTTGTCTGTACTGAGGTACGAATAGCCAGTGACAGATAGATATCTAGAATACAGAATACCATAAAATACCTACATTTGTAGTTGTAGTAAACTTAATTCAGATGTCTACGTTTTTAACATCTCCTTTATTCAATTCTAACATACGTCTTAATCTTAATTATTTACCTGTTTGGTTTTTAGCATGCGTAGGTACACTATGCTGATATAATATGTCCTAACCTAAACTGCTAAAATATACAGACAAAATATCATGTTTTCCAAATATTATCTATTACTTGATTAAAATTCTGTTTCTCACTATATCTGTTTCAAAAGCCTTCAACAAATAACAATAGATACATCTTCCCACGCTTCACGATCCGCCCTGACGGGCCCTACCTCGCCCGCTACGAGTGGCTGCGTGCCACGTGTGCGCTGCTCAGCGCCGCGCTGTTCCCCGCGTACGCGTACCTCAAGGAGTATTGGGGCTTCGTCGAGCCCGTGGGCAACGTGCTCGACCTAGCCGCTTATTTGGATATGTGAGTATTGATACATTAACTTTTTTGATTCTATTAGGATATAAGAGAACAGTTAGAAGATAGAGAGAAGCGTCGTATGGTATATAGCTATATACGCCGTGTAGAAGCATTGGCAAGATAAAATTACTTAAAACTACGCCCCATATGAACAATTTAGTAGAGCGTCGTCATATTTTAAAACCAGAACAATGTTCTAGAAATCACACCTGTAATTAAAAATTAAAAGTGTGCTACCCTAGATTGCAACGAATCCTCGTGGGCTACTACAACGAAAAGGGCCTGCTAGTGTACCACCCCGCAAGCACGGCGGCTCACTATTTGAAGGGCACCTTCCTGATTGATCTGCTTGCCTGTCTGCCGCTTGAAAAACTGGAGCTGAACGTTAAGGAAACGTATGGTAGCGTATTTTATCTACTGTCTTTCATTGTTAGCAGACTGGTAACTGGTATTTGATGAATACCATCCGCTTTAAAAAAGGATTAATATTTATAACGATGATCTAACAGACGAGAATCTATTTGGTATTAAATCTATATTATACTAGCGGTCCGCCCCGGCTTCGCCCGTGGTACATATGAAAAATAGATGTTGGCCGATTCTCAGACTTACCCGATATGCACAGAAAATTTCATGAGAATCGGTCCACCCGTTTCGGAGGAGTATGCAGACTAACTTTGTGACACGAGAATTTTATATATAAGATTTTAGAATAGGTCACGTTTCGTGAGAAATTTCAATAATTTTCACGTTGAGAAGACCTTTCGAAATAATTTTAACGCCTTGGACAAAGAGATTGAGTTAATAAAAGGTTAGGTTAACTATTTGTGTCAACGATTGTGCTTGATCTTGTAATAAAAGCTTTGTTTCTGGTACAGAGGGTCAATACCATCTGCGGCCCATGTCACAGTACTTGTGTCTGAACCGTTTGATCCAGCTCTACCGGACGCCCAGTGCACTCATCAGCCTTAAGGGATATGTTCGACGGGACATTATTATTGTGTATGTATCCCAACGATTCTATTCCTAAACTCTTCCTCCATCAGATTACCTTTACCACTCACCCTTTAATATTCTTTCTTATGATTTGCATTGAAACATTTAAAATATTCAAATCTACAACTACATCTTTAAATAATTACCGATTATTCTGGATATTGTTCTTGTTTTGTTTATAATGAAAATATGATTAATATTATATACGGTTATGTATGTTATATTATGTCTTTTAAAAACGTAACAGCTAAGATATAGTCGGCTGATTTTGATCAAATGATTCTATATTCACGTAAAGCACATATTGTTTCCTTCATTTTGCATTAAATTGTTTACCAGTTTGAAAGCAATCCCGCCGTTTCTGGCACTATTGAACGTGCTGACCTGCCTCATCATCTTTAACTCTGTTAAACTGCTTGAGTGTAAAGAGGGTAAAAAATTCATACCTTTCAATGACGATGGTGGATCGTGGATATATTTGTATCAGAATGTGTGTGAGTTACATTTCTTTATAACTCAACCCATATTCACATATTTTATGCTAGTTACATTTTTCTGGAAGTGCTTTTGAAGCACATAATCATCATTCATCAGTCATCACTTTACAATTTAATTAGAATAGAATGTAATATTTAAATCAGATTAAGATAGCTGGAATAATTCAAATAACTTTTTTAGATTTCTTAATCTTAAAATCCTAATTGACGACCATCTCCTTGGTATTTTTGTTAGCATAGCGATTACCGTTGAACCGTTAAGAACTGAATCTCCCTTTGAGTGTGGTAAATAAATTAAAAAAAAACTCTGTCAAGACGGAAGGCTAAATCTATTTGCCACATCCATAAAGTTACACGTGATTTCACAAGAATATTGAATTTGAATACAGTCCGTTTCAATATAACCGAGAATCCTTGGAACCTGCACTTGGCGTCGTACTTCTGGGCGGTGTACGAGACCACCAGCACGGGTTACGGCACGTTCAACCCGACCAACTTCTCGCTGATGAGGATTCTTATCGCTGGCATGATTATTGGTTAGCATTAAAGAAAAACTGATTCTATGTATTCTTAGAAATAATTGTTGACGTCTTATGTAGATATTGAGCGAAGAAATTCCTTGCTTGATGGCTGTATGGTGAAAAGAATGTTAATCAATTGGTAGAGTGAACTATGCTGATAATGGCAATGGTCAATTGGCAATGGAATGACCATTATTCTTGTGACATTGGGTTTCGTCGCTTAACAAATCTTTTCCTTGTAAATTAAAGTTTGAAAATATAAAAAAAATTGAAAATATAAAACTTATATAGCTTTATTTTAATAAATATAACTCAAAGATGTTTTCCAGGAGCGATGATAACAACATACTTCTCTGTGCGGATAATCAGCACGCGCTCGAACGTCAACAAGTCACTGGCGTCGTTCCAGCAGCACATGAAGGACATCGCTAGGTTCATGAAGCGGGAGAACTTGGACCCACGGCTTAAGGAGTAATGAGAAATGATTTTAGTTAATTGCAGAAAAAAAAGACGGGTTGCACTCCGGGAGTGCCGGCAGAAGTGAAAACTTGATTATTAACGTTGAGCATGTTTGATATTTTGGAATGGTATCCGTCTTACGCTTTTTCGATCAGGTCACCTGTCCAGACGCGAGTTTAAGATTTTATACCCATTACAGAAAAAGTGCTCAACACCGCTAAAGAAGTTTTCACTTCAAAAATATATTTACAAAATTGTGTATTTAAAATGGGGTTATTTATTTCACAAATTGAAAGAAAGGCTAGAATAGTCTACAGACTTGTTGAATCGTAATAAAATTGGACCTCTGTTTGTAATGTCAGAATTATCTATAGCTTATTATGCATTTATCAACCTGATAGCATGTAGTATTTATAAAAAAAAGACGGGTTGCACTCCGGGAGTGCAACCCGTCTTTTTTCTTTTTTCTTTTTTCCGGCATAAGTGAAAACTTGATTATTAAGGTTGAGCATGTTTGATATCCATCCGTCTTACGCTTTTTTGATCAGGTCACGTGTCCTGACGCGAGTTTAAGATTTTATACCCATTACAGAAAAAGTGATCAACGCCGCTAAAGAAGTTTTCACTTCAAAAAAACTACAATTAAACCTATTCGTCAGGCTTGCTGTCTTTTCTCACTAATCATCGAAACTGCCAGACTAATAATTAAATGTACCTCCTCCAGTAGATACATTACAGGGGATAAAAATACCCTATTAACTAATTTGACCTTTGCAATTCAGACAAGTGCTCGAGTATTACAAGCACAAGTGGGACAGAATGGCGGGCATGGACTACCGGAAAGTGCTGAAACTGTGCGATCAAATTACATTACGCACGGATGCTATATTACACATCTATGGCCCTACGTTCTCTAAGGTTTTTATCCAATGAATCCTAATTATTATCATGAACTTCATCCTATATGGTTATTGGTTACCCCACACACACTTGTCTTAAATATATAAACTTATACCATTATGATATAGTCCATCTTGCTACGCTGCCTTTTGTTCATTGTTTGATTGAATTCTAAGCGTGTAAACACTGCTCTACCTCCGATCTTGATAATTATAAACTGTGTAAAGCAGAATGGCATCATTTAATGCATAGAATAGCGGCTGCCTATTAAAAGGTAATATTTTTTTTTACTTTTAGTGTCCCATAGTAAACAAATGTGAAGTATCCCTATTACGAATGATCGGTCGAGCTGTGCGCACGTTACATTTCCTAAAAGACACTAAAATTATTTCCCGCGACGATATCGTCACAGACCTGTACTTCGTTGACCAGGGCGTGCTTGAAGTACGATATGAAGATATGGAGAGTGTTCAGTTGGGGAAAGGAAGGTTAGTATTGGGAACAATGAGACAATTAATATAGTTAAAATGTGTCTTTAAGTATGACAATAATATGATTACCATCTTTAATTTGAACACTACATAGAGCAAGCTAAATGGGGCAAGCTAATTTAATCTTTGAAATGACACTAACATTTCTCTTCTTCTTCGAAATCTTACGTATACTACGTGGAATTTCCTTAGAATGAAGATTTTTTGTTCAGATTTGTGTTATATTTATTATTTATTCCAATGAAATATAATTCAGATTCAATCTTTATTTATCAGTATTTTTGGGAACTTGAGCTATGTGGAATCTATCCGGTCCCCAGTGGAAGTAATATCCATCAGCCAAGTGCATCTTCTACATATAAATACAATAATATTCCATGGCATTATTGCTGATTTTCCAATTGCCATTGACGAATTATTGGCTCGTTTAAAGTATAGTCAGGTAAAGATAGAAAACAAACTTAATTGAGATTAATCTAATAGAATATGTTTTCTTACAATTTGTAAAGACCCTTATCTGCTAATCTTTTTTCAGCATTACGTCATTGGTTTGGAGGAAATTATAAAACCAGATAAAAAAGAACTCTCAACTTACCATATGGTCAGGCTTGGCCAAAGATTCCTCAATTACACCCTCCAAAAGATATCTTTAGTTCAAATTTACTTAATAACGATATCTCTTGCGTGCATCTACACCGATGTATACAACGCTGGCTATCAAGATAATAGAACTAGTCTCATAATTGGTCTGTATTTAATGGACTTAGGTTTCTCTTGGAAGTTCTTAATTAAATATTTTCTGCCGCACTCTGTTGATCAGAACAATGAATTGATGGCATCTCTCTGGAAGGATAGAAAAAGGTTAGTATTTCTGCTCATGTTTTCAAAGATTTCACCATTATTATATTTTATCGATTTATTTACTCTTTAATTTCACCATCAGTCTTCTTCACTTATCCTTATATTCGTTCTGAATGTATCGCGTTGTTTCAGATATTTTGAGCGTGAATTTAAAATGGACGTTATATCGGTCATACCATTTGAATTACTGTGTCTGTTAAGTTCTAATAACAGACTCTTGATATTTTCGTGGTTGCGACTAAATAGATTTTTTCGCATCGTGAGTAATGTATTATCCTATCTTACATAAATTTCGTTTATGGAAAAAAATATGTATTTAGCAAACCTAACACCATATTATTGTCAAATGTAGTTTTCGAGCTAAGGAGATAAATTCCCAGGTTTTAGACAATTTGCATCCTGATACTTCAAGTTCAAATTTATGAAAACCATAATATGAAATTTGCCTCATTGCAAACTTTTCTTCCATTTTCTTCCAGGTGACCGTCTACAAGTGCCTTCAGAAGCGCCAAGAAAGCATCTCCTCCAACCTGATCCTCACCACCACCATCTCGGTGTTCATCTGGATGACCCTCTTCATCCACGTTTCGGCCTGCTGCTGGTACTTCATTGGGGTTATGGAAGAGAACGCTGAAGTTGGTTCATCATGGTTTTACAATGGTTAGACGAAGTTTTTTGAAGTGAAACTTCTTTATCGGGGTTGGACAAAACTTTAGTGTAACATTTTTGCGTTACGCCGTACGCGTGACATTTTTGCGTTACGCCGTACGCGTGACATTTTTGCGTTACGCCATACTCGTGACATTTTTAAGGTCATAAAGAAGTTTCACTTCTTACGTGTGTACTCTAGTACACGCATACATTTTATTTTTCTTCCTTTCAAATAGGATCATCTGTGTTTCCGGACGAGTACAATATGGGGGTACACTCTTCAAGCGTAGAGTGAACAGGTACCTTCTAGAGAAGCGCGTACCATCTTAGACCACATCTCAGCTTAACATCGGGCGAAATTGTGGTCAAGCGCTTCCCTATCGACAGTAAAAAAAAAATTGGTTGTCTGTAAAGTTTACTGACGATAGTTGAACGTGACAACGTCCGATTGTGCTCCTTTGTCGCTCGTTCCGCGCTCTCGCTTGCACTTCAAGCCTTACATGGAACGTCTCAGAGCGAGGTAACGCCGCATGAGTCATGTTTTTTGCGTGAAGCCGGCTGTATCGAATTATAAGACGTTGTCACGTCAAAAAATGAGTATCAGAGATCGATTAACTAAACGTTTCTTAATAACAGTATACTTTGTACTTCTTTCTTAGAGTATGGACAATACCAATGTTGGAACAAATACATCTGCTCGTTGTACTTTGTGCTGACCACGTTCACACAGAATGGTGTTGGTGACATCTTGCCCAAGAAACAATCAGAAGTAAGAGGATCATTTTTATATAATATAATGTTGTCCATAAATACCTAGAGTACTTTCTAAAATTGTGTATAATTATAATTACAGACTGATAACAGCCCTGAATTGATATTATGTATTCCCTAATCTAGATTCTGAGTTATTCCATGATAAAGCAACATTTCCCTAAACGACCTTCTTCAAATGCTTCGAAGGTGTAACATAAAAATCATAGCCATTTCATTTCAGGTGATATTTGTATCGGTTCTGCAAATGCTCTCGATCATGGTATACATGATCTATGTGGGAGAGTTTTCCAACATTATACAGTATTACTCCTTCCGCTCATTTGGTTATTATTGCAAGATAATGGAGCTACAGGTATGGTACCAATTCTTATTAAATTATTTTGTGACTTCACTTAATTACTTATGTTTTTGTCTGTAATTTGTTTTAGATTAATATTTCAATTAAACATTTTACAAAACAACATTAATTATTTAAACCAAAATTCACTGGAAGTGTTAGAGATTATTTAAACTTCTAAATTACGTTTCCTTTGAACTAAAATCAACTGAACTAGTTATTCACAAAACAATACATTCATTACAATTGTTGTTCTAACCGGCATCAATCATCTTGATGGATCAGGGTTTGTTACGTCAACGATTGTGTTCAACCGAAAATTAGCTGCATTAATGAGCTCAAAGGAGTTCAAAGGAAAATATTTTTACGAACATGCCTTGTTAATCATGTCGACTGATTGCTAGAGTGGTTAGTGTTTGGAGAACTAAAACAAACAGGTTGGTAAGGGCTTTAAAGTAAGATCATCAATTTTAAACATAGATATCGAGACAGTTCAAATAATATTTGAATGTCCCGTAATTGGTCTAAAAATATATGGTTGGGCAGAAAACTAGCACCCCCACATCAAAATTCATCTATCAAATTGATATCGACAAGAGACAAGAAACTAGAAGAAAAATAGATTGGCCAAGATAATAATCCTTTTTAATTTCAGTATACGAGTACATTAATTTCAGGAATTCTTAAATAACAATCGCGTATCAAGAAACCTCGTTAATCTGGTTCACAAATACTCTATACACCTCTGGACCGAGTCTCGTGGGGTCCAGCTACCAATCTTCTTGAAAAAAGCACCAAATTGTATCAAACTTGAGGTGATGTCGGCGGCTTATTTGCATCATCTTCATGCGGTAAATAACCATGATAACTTACAACAGTAATTTTATTACATACATTGTGAAGTAGTTTTTCTCATGATGTCACGTTCATTAACATATTTTGTAGGCTTTTAACTTTATCACTACATAGTATAAAACAAAGTCGCTTTCCCTGTCCCTATGTCCCTATGTCCCTATGTCCCTTTGTACGCTTAAACCTTTGAAACTACGCAACGGATTTTGATGCGGTTTTTTTAATAGATAGAGTGATTCAAGAGGAAGGTTTATATGTATAATAACATCCATTAAATAGTGGAGAAGTTCTGTTATTTTTGAGGTTTCTAATGTGATGTCGTAAAAAATTACATTTTTTCCGCTTACATTGCAAACGCAGGCTGAACCCTACGAGTTTTATCAAAATATTGTACTAAGTATTATACACATTGAAAAGGTCTACAGAAAAGTCCGCGATGGTATATTATGTCTATCTCTTATGGATAACCCACAATAACTTTTTTTTGTCATTTACTTTTTACGACAAATAATGGCTAATTTTCGATGCGATTTTAACCAATACAGCATTAATCCTTAACCAATTAAATACCTTGAATACATTGTTCATTTAATATAGATCTATATGGCACTTTACACCGTATGATTTAAGTGAATATTTTCGAAGATATTACAGATTTAAAAATTGCGGGACGTATCAAGTAGCGTTTGCGGCGGTACCGGCCGGCCGCCCGGCTATCTATTTTATACCCGTGCGAACTGCGAAGCCGGAGCGGGCCGCTATGTTTTTATATACAACGTTCACTAAGTTTTTCTGTAGTGTATTTAGTATCAGCATTGCACCCGTGCGAAGCCGGGGCGGGTCGCTAGTTCTTAAATATATGGATGAAAATATAATTTATATCTCATAATTTAATTTATTTCAGCATCCTATATTTAGGCAGTGTGAGCCAGTGTTCTTGCGGCAACTGGTTGGATGCTTTCAGCTTTACACCTATAATAAAGGTGATTATAGTCTATATTAAAAAAAAATATGTTACAGAATGTATAATTTGTCTACTTTATATCAATGATAAGTTGGTAAGGTATAAGTTTCTGGTTCATTACCTTATAATTTTTTAGAAGAACTCATTTTACAATCATGTTTTAGTGCAAATTTATAGTTCCTTATACCCATAATAAAAAAAAGATTATAGCATAGATTGTATTATAGGAATGCCTGTGGTTAAAGAAAATGAAAGAACAGACAGCATGTATTTTGTACACTCGGGTCGAGTTTTGGAAACTTGTGAAAGCGACAGCACTACACGACTGTACTTCGCTGGAGAGAGCTTTGGAACTGTACGTGTTGCATAAACTTTAGAAGAGTAATAAACACATAAATTACTAGTGCTTGTTCGTGATATTGATAAGATACTTATAAAATAAAAATGTATTTGTCCCATGCTTAGTTTTCCACATTGATATTCATTACTGCCATGTTATAATAATAACAGTTATTTTGTTAAAGAACTTTTAATCTATCGTTATTCTGTGGTTATTCATTAATTTCCTATTAATCATTTCAGATATATGGCCTTATCCACAACCTGCCTTACGCGTATTCGTACATTACCGTCATGAAGTCTCAAGTTTTAAGTCTCTGCCTTAGAGACTGGATCAATTTATTATCACATTTTCCCGATAGCAGGGAAATAATTGAAAAATCTTTGAAGTTTGATGACAGTTCCCCCGGTAGTAAACCAGATAGATCCAGAAAAGAGCGCAAAGTAACAATTGCAGAAAATACTGTAAGGGTCACTCCAGAGAAACCTTCCACTTCCGAGACAAAGACAGAAGAAGCACTCTTACATGAAGAAAAACAACAAACAATTCTAGATTATCTACCACCTATAGAACCATTAGATCATGATGAAACTGTCGATTTACCTGAAAATTATTTATGGCCAACGGACAACAGGCGACATTCCCTTGAAGATCAAAATACTTTAACAGAAGCAACTGATAACAATCAGTTAGATTTAGAAGTGACTCAGAGTGAGTCAACAGATCTTCCAAAAATTAATATAACAGATCAAGATTTATTACTAAATGAAGAAGTAGAGGAAGCTACTGATGCGTTACTAGCTAAGCTAGAAGGTACCGATACATCAAGTGATGAAAAACGAAGAACACGATCATTCGTCATTGAAAAACTAAAACGAGAGATATCTGAAGGAATTTTGGAAGAATTAACTCACATGAAAAGTGTTGAAGACTATATTTTAGAAAGATATGGTGAAGACACCATAATGGAAGAACCTACTGAAACAACTGAAGGTGTTGATGATGTCCAGCCAACATCAACAGCTCGTTTAAAGCACAATGTACACGTTCGTTATGGCGAAAATACGGAAGAAACGAAACACGCAACACTGGATTCTCATGAAATAAAACCTATCCGAGATTTATCTACGAATGAGAAGAATTTTAATTCTCTTGATAGTGACATAGATCCAAATGTTGTCATTGAAACAGATAGCATGGAGTCAACAGAAACACTAATGGACAGTGACAGTGAGTCAAGTATAGGCGAGGAGATAAGAAGTTCGAAGAAGAAGAAGAAAAGTTAAGAACCAAATCTTAATTGACTTCATTCCTTAATTTTGTTTACTTTATAATATAATGTTACTGAATATACTATTTAAAATTTTGCTTTTGTTTCATTCTTGGAGCAATTAACAAGCCTGGAGAAGTAACAATTAATTGAACGTTTCTTATATAGTGGCTCTCTTTTATTCAATACCCTAATTAATGCGATAGAAAGAGACAACACACTGTTATCTGCTTGGCATTCAAATCCACATGTAGCCACTTTTTGTTCTAAAAAGGTAGTGCTTGCCTTTACTTTATCGAATACTAAAATATCGATAAATAAAAAAATTAAGTTATAAAATTGCTTGAAGATAATTTAAGATTCGTTTAATTTTGAATTATGGATAGGTAATTCCAAATTTTAAGATTCGTTTAATTTGGAATTATTCATTTACGATGCGTATTGTCTGCCTTGCATTGTATGGTAGTGGTATTTATAAAAAAATATTATGAGGTATTTCGGTTTAGGTTGTTTTTATGGTTTCATAAAAAGGTACGTATTTTTTCCTGTTTTCATAGATTCATTCATAGAATTATACGGAACCCTTCGTGCGCGAATCTGACTTCCACCTGGTTGATCTTTTTACAAATCAATAGTCGTATCCTACTAATATTATAAAAGCAAAAACATATAAGAATGGACATATTTTGATACTCTTTCACGTAAAAACTACTGAATGAGTTTTTATGGAACTTCATAATTATATAGTTTAAACATCAGAATAACATATTATAGGCTACAATTTACCGCAGGAAAATAACTCATTCCCACAGGAAAAAATTGGTACAAGTTTAAAATAAATTGCTTGAAATAAAACAAATAAACATTTATTTTTTTACAACCTTTTAATTTCGATACTTAATTACCAAATTACAATATTTATTATTTAAAATAGATGCCACCTTAAACTTGTGGCACAGCATCTCTGCAAAGCACTTTACTATTCTTCCCGTCTGATTCGAAATGATTTGAACAAGGCCGAGAATGTTTTGAAGGCTTCCAATTTTTCCTGTGCTATAGCTTTAACCCAAACATCTTTTAATTGTTCTCAAGCCAGAAACCTGCAAATAACAATAAAATCCATACTTAAATACCTTTTTTTTTCTCCTAACCTAAAGCAGTCATTATCAATGAAGTACTTGGTTCCTACTCAAGTATCGATAATTGCACAACACTATGGAAGTTATATTTTGCATTTTTTCTAAAAACTAAACTGATTATGATTTCATTTCAATGATTACGGTTAGATAAAACATAGATGATTAAGAAAATAAGGTAAATTAACTTATTTATAATACAATTAACAAAAAAATTGATCAAAACACTAACCTGTGAAATGACAAATTTCTATCTTCGTCCGATTTCACATTACTACGGCTTTTACAGCCGTAAGCAACACAAGCCATGTTATCTTTAGTCAATTGTCTTATTCTTATCTTTTTTGAAGTGAAAAACACTCGTTTTTCACTTCAAAAAAGATAAGTAAAATAACCAAGCGATGGTCACCAGACTGGTGATCAAAACAAATTGTAATGGCTACATGTCATTTCAAACTGTCGAACTGACATATATCTGTCCTCTTTTTTCGCATGACATTTTGCCATAAGCTAAAAAGGCCAAACTAGTGCGTTATTGTTCAATTAATTGTTACTTCTCCAGGCTTGATAATTGCTCCGAGGTTTCATTTCATTGCAAATAAACCTAATATCGATATGAACTGGGAAAAATAGTGTGACTTTTGTTTAGTATTCGAATTTAAAAATATTAAGTAGCTATAAAGAATTCGAAGCAGATGCGGATTCGCAACGATTTAAATTCGTGTTTGGCAAAATTCTCATATATTTCGTTCGGATTTTGACCGGATTAAAACTAGTGACAGTTACTACGATCTTTAAATTTTTATAAATATAAACATCTAGACAAATTAAATGACGCAAATTCATTTGAATCAATTCGTAATAAGTTGGTAGTTAAATCGTTTTTTTCGACTTTCAAATCAAATCTTATTACAAAATTTTGCAAAGTATAGTAGCCAATAGGCAATTCTCATAATAAACAAATGTTTTCCTTATCTGTGCCTTTCATTCATACTATCAATCTGAGTTTGGATCAACGGGAGTAAATTTGGATCTTTGCCAGAACCTAAGTCTATTTCTGAATGCATTTATCATCATGGCCTCTTAACTGGTAAAAGCAGCATACCATTCTGTTTATTAAATCGTTAGATGCTCAATTAATCATTTTTGGAATTCTAGGTAATTACAATGTACTATTAGATGCTATTAGTAAGTAATATCAATACAATGTAGAGTTGTTTAGTTTTTTAGGATTTATTAGGAATTTAAAATGAATGTGTCTCTCTCTCACTCTCTCTCTTTGACGATTCAGTAATGATAAAGGTATAGTAAATGACCATCGGATAGTTCATCAGGTCATTATACCCAATTAATAACTAATAATATAAAAATAATTTTTATCTCATAGTAACTAACTGTCCTATCACTCCTGTTGAAAATTCATTGTGATCGGTATAGTAGTTTAGATACAACAAAAAACACAAGATTTTTTATTTACCATTTTAATATATTTAAAGGATCACGCAAAATATCAAATTGAAAAATAAAACACAAAACTAAAAAAAACCTTTATTACAAATTAGTTCTTAACAATAACGATAACATTCTAGATAGATATGAAACAGAACAGTGTTACATCGTTGTAATTTGAGTTTTAGATGTCTTTCTCGTAAAAGTATTTTAGTAATTTCATTAATTGGAATGCCCAGCACTGAAATATAATCATCGTGTTAATAATTTTGTTTCCTAGCCGCTGTGTGCTCTTCGGTCTTCGTAAATGCTTGGGTATAAAATATACTTAACTAAGTTACTAACATTACGGTTTCTTACAGTTAACTTATTTAGTTTGTCAACCTCCCTTCATCATTGGTCTCTTTTGTTGTCTATGCCCGACCATCATCTGTAACAAACAAATGTTTATGGTTGAAAAAATTCCATAGATCGAGAATTAATGACCGAATTACAGCTTCCTGATATGTTCTATTAAGTCATCTATCCGTTATAATTATAGATAACTAGGTTTCCGCCCGCAGCTTCGCCCGCGCAGTCAAAGAAAAACCCACATAGTTCCCGTTCCCGTGGGTTTTCCGGGATGGCGTCATTTTCCCGGGATAAAAAGTGGCCTATGTCCTTTCTCGGGTATCAAAATATCTCCATACCAAATTTCATGAAAATTGGATCAATAGTTTAGGCGTGATTGAGTAACAGACAGACAGACAGAGTTACTTTCGCATTTATAATATTAGTATGGATGTATGAAACTTGTATGGAAATATTTAAAATATACGTCAAAATGTGAAGTTTCGTGATAGTATCTGACAGTATGCGCAAGTGGTGAAACGGTCCTTAAAATTTTATTTTAATATCTAAGTTTTAAAACGTAAACAGAAGGAATTAATTAAACATAATATTTATAAAACCATAACTACAGATAATATTACGAAGCTGAGAATAATAATAGCGGGAAATAGCGAGGTTAAATTCCTGGAAGAAGAATAAACGCGGACATAGAATATTTGTTTAAAAGTTTGCAACGATTTAGAGCTATTACGGACTGGACTTACTCCTGGACGACTGACGACTAAGTGCGCAAGCCCCTATTTAAACTATAGTAAGTCACAGTCGCCGGCGACTGAGTCGCCAGCGACTGGTCGACAGTGCGTAATAGCTCTATAGCTCTTATATTCATCTGGATAATGTAGATCGAGAACATTATTCATGTTTTACAAATAAACTATTTCTGCGGAACGTTAAAAATTGTAGCACTAGGTAACTATTATTATAAGGTATCTGCGTTTAGAAGACTAATAATTTTAGACCTATTTTGTCTAAACATCGACACTATAAACTAATAACTTCCTTTATTATAGCAAGCTGTTAAAATAGTTATTTTTATTCCACGAAATATGTATATTAAACTACTAGCTGCTCCGCGCGGTTTCAACTGCGTAACCGATGAACCAAAAACAACAGCTGCGTAACCGATAAACTCGCTAATTGTATCTTTCAACATAGTAGTATCTACAGGATTGTAAATAAATCAATGGGATTAATTGCTAGGCATGTTAACAGTGATTGAAATGTAACATTGAGTTCAGAAGACAAATGCCGTCGCCATTTGTCAAGACGCGTCGACGAGCCGTCTATTTTCAACATTCCATAACCTCCCACGTTTATTTTGGTCTGAATGATTAATTGTCATGGTGCTCATCACTTCAAAAGCTAATTATTGGTACTGGAAATTCGCAATTCTTGTTTTTATTTCCTTTTCACGCCTATGGTTTAAAAATAAATGTCTAATAATAGCGTTTCATTGGTCTAGAGACGGAATTCTGCCCAACTTTATTGACATCGATTGATTCTTCAATCGAGAAAAATTGTAGAATTTATATTTAAATTGCAGGAATCAATTCTGAAATGTTTACCTCAAAACAGCGTGAATCATCACATTCACTATGTTGACTCTATATCACAAGAAATATAGAGATTTTGAAGGTATACTTCTTTTGGCGCGATGGAGAAAAACGATAAGAGTGAATTTTTGCGATGCGCGCGCACACCGACACCTAAATTTAACAGCATGAAGTTAGTTCTAGGTGGTATGAAAATTGATAACTATGTTCAAGTTGTATACTCTAGTATTTTTTTCCATACGCCAAAGAAGTATAACTTCTAACGCGTGTACATAAGTACACAAACTCTTTTTTTTTTCATATTTGCCTATCGTTTTGATTCAGTTAATATCCACTTATCGATAGGTATTGCATTTAATAAAATATTAAGTCTAATTTATGAACACTTCTTGGCAAGCCCATAACATTTGATAGCATATTTACGAGTAACTTCAAAGACGTACATCCTCTTGAGTTTGAAGCACTAACATTAACTATATCTATGTGATAAGACAATAATACCTATGTAATTATTAACATACTCTCCCCAATCCCCATACTAGTATTAGCAAAATTAGATTAAAATATGATCCTACCTACTACTAATTGAAATTGGTAAAATGCAAAACAAAGAAAAGAAAACAACGACGAAATAAGTTAATAATCGCTATATTTGATCCAAAATATATGATGTTTTGAGGTTTGTCTCTTATTTTGACACAAAATCAAACTTAGCTGAAATTATTTGAAATCAAAAGGGCTCGCCAAATCAATCTCACTCAACTTATGAACTCTGTATTTTGGTATATATGCTTTACATGCTACATCATCTATGTACCCATGTACCTAACGCTTTTCGCTATTCGGGGCTGTCAAAATGACATTTCCCCCATATATGTACCGTATGCATAACGTTTGATATCATTACTTAGCGATCCTGTAAAAACATTATCACGAACACTACCAAACCTCTAGTTCTCGTTATTACCATCGTTCACAGCATTAACATCTTCAACTGGATGTTGAATAGTTCAATCAGAGTTCGATCAACCACATGTGTTTTCAGACGTTGATCGTGATTGAAATGTCTGACATGTTTTTATTATAAATGCATTACGACCGCGCCTCCATTTTGGCAGTTGTACAAATATTCTTTTGAGATTTCCGTCGTTACGTGTAATATCTGGGAAACTAAATTATACGAGTTATTTTAGAATGTTATGATTTCGAGAGGACTCGGCGTGGACATTTATAGAAACGTTGATTCCGAGAACATTGTAATTGCGACGTCATGTCAGTGCGATAGTGTTTACGCAGACTTGAATAAAATTTGATTCGAGGTTTAGAGTTTCACTGCTTTTCCAGAGATATCTTTGTTGTGTTAAAACATTATTGCTTAGAAAACATGAGCTTTATTTCAATTGATGTTTTATAAAAGATTTTGTGCTTTAAAATTTAATTCAATATATTTGTAGTTTTACATGATCATTAGAACTTTAGAGAACTTTTCTGAACAATATTATTCTAACTCTATAATATGTGTAGTAACTTTGCGGAGGGTAGAGGAAAATAATGCACTAAGATTTTCAAATTCTTCGAAACCATTCATCAGTATTATAAATTTTAAATTTGCATTTATTTCGTCATATAGATAGACGTTAATATAATTTCAATTTTAAAGGTAATTTCATTTCGCGAGCTCAAAGTTATTAGAAGTCATTTTTATGGGAAAAAATTTAAAGGCATGTGAGCAAAGCCGCGCATTTAAATATTAGAAGTTAACTCAACAAGCAGTAAATCACATAAAAAAAATAAAAAAAAAAAACATAACTAAAGAGGCTATAAAATAAACATTAAAACCTAAGTTGTATACAATATTCAGTCGTTAATTTTATGTTTAATAAAATATATACAAATTAGTAAAAGTAATGGCTGTCTGACAATTTCCGGACTGTACGCTACCTTAGTTAATACATAGTTAAAATTTACAACCGTTTGTTGATGCCAAGTTGTTACTCAATACTGGAATTCAAATATATTTAGATATCGACGTTTCGCTTTGCTGGATTATTGAACTGACCACTTATGAGGATACATTATATTTATTTTGTTTTATTTTAAGAAATGTATGATGCCAAATAAATATTTTGTCTATCCATTAACTTTGGCGTTTTCTATCTGCACTATTTTCTTATGCAAACCAACTATAATTTCAGTCCCTTTAAGTATGACAGGAATAGTCTTCTAATTCAAAATTATGATGAATTGTATGGTTGTGATAGAAATTGCAGAAATGGCTTGGAATTGAAAATTTTAACGACAATCCCTAAGACGACGGAGGTTCTCAATATGCTGGATATTTTTCGTGACAATATTTATAATTGAAAAAATTACAAGCAGAGCAATAGATGTTACGTGAAATATAATGCTACTAAGCGAAGATATCACTTTGTCGATTGCTTTTTGATTGATTGATTCACCTAAACTAAGCATAAGGGCATGACACTTTCTTCTGATTAATTAAATTGGGACTTTAATGTTAATTGTTATACAGATTTTGATCAAATTTTAAGCAATTCAGCATTTTTACTAGAGCAAACCTCTAACTTGCAATCCGACCAAGATTTCGTGGAGAAGTCATTTACACACACTACAACACTTCCAAAATGGGATTAAAACAAACAAGTACCTCAGAACATGCCCGAATACAAGAGCCACAGGCTGGCCAACAGAAGGACCAGGATGAGGTAAGTGGCGATCAGGCTGGTAGTCTCGTGGTTAGGCATGGTGCTCACTGGACAGGACACCTCGGAAAACTGGCCGGGGACACAAGAGTGTCTCCCGCTGACCGGCCGCCCACGCGCCACGCCCCTCGCGATTCCACATTTATAAATGCTTCGATAATTTTAGATCTGTCACCGATAGCAGTGGCCCTTGATAATAACGACAACAAACAAGCCTTAAGCCAAAGGACAGCGGATGGTTGAAGGTCACTTTCTTTGCTGAGTTTGGTTTGAGTTCCAAATGACCAAATCAACATATACCAGTATCCTGTTTTCTCTTGTTAATTACTAGAAACCTTAATAGATCAAAAGAAAACTTTGTACTTTCACAACTGAGGAGAAAACTTAACTTTTATGGTACACACTCATGATTTGTTAAATTATAGCCACATACATAGCTATATTAAAATAGTGCTATAAAAAGTTATATTTCTTATACACTCGACGTCCAAATTGTAAGACTTCAGTTGCTATTAACTTGATCACTGTTGAAGTTAACATACAGACAGGAAAGATATCACACCATGGATATCTCAATTTATGCGACTCTTTAAGCTAGAACCAACATCCTACTATTCTTAACAAACCAAAAACGTCACAGATTCACAACTTTAAAGGTACATGTGCCTTCACCAATAATACAATTGAACTTTTGCAACTTAACATTTTCCTTACTATTCACTAATAGAACATTAGTGCGACATTTCTCACAAAAATGATACTCACAGTCGGCTGAAGGTAACTAGAACACAGCAGAGTACAGCAGCCAGAGGAAAAACAGTAGGATCACCAGGATCATATAAGTAGCAGCCAGGTTTACAGTCTCCGCGTTGATCGGCATGATTGTGAAGAAGCTGTGGTAGGACTGGCCGAAAAGGCCCTCAGCGGACCGACTGCGTCAGTGGACAGGGCCCTACTCGAGCGTTTATAAGGACGCAGCCAGGTGTATTCCAGGTTATTGTTAAAGAAGTGACTGCATTTTTTATGTTAGATTGTAGATTAGATTCAACAACTTAATCTTGATTGTTGATCTATACATCTATACAAATATTATAAAGAGGAAAGGTTTGATTTTTTGTTTGTTTGTTTGTTTGTATGAAATGAATAGGCTCCGAAACTACTTGGCAGATTTGAAAAATTCTTTCACTGTTGGAAAGCTACATCATTTCTGAGTGACATAGGCTAGGTTTTATCCCGGAAATCCCACGGGAACGGGAACTATGCGGGTTTTTTTTTGAAAACGCGGGCGAAGCCGCAGGCGGAAAGCTAGTCTTTAAATAAAAAGATACAAAAAACGCACGCATAGAAACATAGGTTGATAAAGATTGTTGTGGTGGTATTGGAGATTGATAAGAACCTCTAAATGTTACTGAAACGCAAACCAGTAATAGTAAAATATTATTAGATGTGATTTTTAGTTATTTTTATGAATAGTAAGTAGTAACTAATAATATATAACTTATTTTCATTAGCTAAGTTTTTGCTCAAATATTGCTAAGATTCAATATGGTTGATTTAATCTCTATCTAATGTAGAGACAAAATTACATAGATTTTTATGATTGTTCCTGAAAGCCATTAAAAATTATATTAGTTACTTACATATTTTAATTTAAGTCTAAATTTGAATTAACAATGACAAATGTTACCCAGACGTTTAACAATAGAACATCAAAATAATTTGTCCACTTAAATTATATTCTCACAGAAAGATACGTGAAACGAAAATAGATTTATTAAAACGATATGTGAGTTGTGACGCCTTCTGAATTGTCTCACGGGTAATTTACAACAAGAGATGTTTCAGAACGCATAAAAATAAAGTATGACAGGTTTGGATTCTTCATAAAGTTGTTTAGAAATAATAACATATTTTTACTCACAGTTGAAAATCAGAAGAATATTAGAAGACCGAGTACAAAGCCCACAAGGATATGAGCAACAGCAAAAGAATACAGTACGTAGCTACTAAATTGGTGCCTTCCGAAGATGAGATCATTTTGTCTTCACGACCACTCTCCTCGAACTACTAATGGGAAATGCAGACAATACCGAAATAATTATAAAAATCGCTTTAAATATATATTTCTTTGTTTTTCACAGAGAATTAATCGTCTGTTCGTTGTCAGCTCGGAATTCATCCGTGAATCATGAGTTTCCATTGGCGTCTTGTTTTTCTTTAAACGCATTTCTTTGCCAAATTATAAGGCTGTCGTTCGTTTGTTTACTTTGGTAATATTTTCTCTAAATAATTTGACGTTTAAGCAGACAGGCTGTGTACAAAATAACAATGTCGTTGTTCCTGTGTTCCAATTATTAAGAGCTCATTAACATTCGTTAAATTATTCATTTCATTGCCTCTAGCTGATTTCGTATGTGCATATTGAATTAAATAATACTTTATCGATATATTAACATTAAGTCAATGTCATAGACATTATAAGCAATGTAAAGTCCATACATATACTATGTACAGCTGGAATTCTCCAGGTGGTGTTTGAATCCGTCCCTGTCGCTTCATTTCTGGAGAATGATAAGCTGG
Organism: Colias eurytheme; assembly: GCA_907164685.1. Classification (NCBI taxonomy): domain Eukaryota; kingdom Metazoa; phylum Arthropoda; class Insecta; order Lepidoptera; family Pieridae; genus Colias; species Colias eurytheme. The sequence continues at coordinate 23,486 of CAJQZN010040259.1, forward strand.
TCTATATTCGTGTAGCATCGTCCGAGTTTTTCGCAATAGCCGTTGTAATCTTAAATCAATCGGTGCAGACTTCGAAGCAATACAATTGCCTTGTTCCTAAATATAGTTTTATTACATACGGAACGTTGCAACGCGCGGTTTTAGAGTTCGAACTATTGTTTTTATTCCTTGTTAACTGTCAATGGATAGGAGATAGGTGATCTAATCGTGCTTATAGAATAAGCTTTAAACAAATGTATATAAAAAAGCTTTATCTTCAGGATTTTCAGTGTTATCAGTGTTTATGGGCGGTGGCCACTTAACATAAGGTGGCCTACAACTATCCTTTTGCTTGCTCTGATAAAAAAAAATCTTTAGATATTTTATATGGACTTGCTAAAATATAATTATGAATGGTATTAACCTACCTAATAAATACCTAAATCTCCAGAATGAGAACTGGAATGTGATCATATTATTATATCAAGTAATACATAAAAAGAGTTTAGAATACACTCTTGGTGTAGCAAAAATTTAGGTACAACTACAATTTACTCACGTATAACAATTTTTAATTAAAAACAACATATGAAATACTAGTGTGTAACTTCAATGAAATTCTTTTCATTCAGCTATTTCCTATGTAAACAATACCTACATACTAATGCAGGTTAAGAGCATCGTCACCAACAACAATAGACTTATATTTAGAAACTAGACTATTTATATTTGAGTTCAATGCTAAGGAGAAAATATCTGTCTGAAATTGATAGGACTTATTAACCTGGTAATAAATATGTGTATGTATGTAATATGTATGTTCGTCCCTTGGTCACTCCAGACCCAAGAGAAATAAATGAATATCAAAATATCTGACTCCCTATATTTTATACGATCTGGCCAAATGTGGATGACAAAATCGTAAAACATTGACGCTTTAACGATCTGGTCAAACTATGTTGGCCACATCATGAAATGCGACCATTTCACGAAATGATCAATCATTTCATGAAATGAGCAAATCTACGATATGGCCACGACATATCCATATTTCTATAATATGTGGGATAGATTATAATATTATGCGGGGAAGCGATCTGTGTTTAAAATATCGGTTATAAATATATAACATCAAATGCATGGGTAATTAAACTGTCAGTTTACTTTCTATTCATAAATCGTCGATAAAATAGAGGGGCTAGTTAATTCCTTTCCTAAGTATAATAAAAACTATATAATAAATAAAATAAATAAAATAAAATATCCTTTATTGAATTATTATGTACATTAATGGACGACTAAGATCCGTTAGGCAAAAATAAAAATACAAGAGTTACATTACATTACACAGTTATTGAAATAACACAAAAAAGTATCAATTTAGAAGTTATTTAAATATTAACGCAGAAGCCGGGCATAAAATGCCAAGATGCTGCTACCAAAATTCGTTAAAGCATTTATAATCGAGTTACTAGAAGTAAAAAGAATATTCCTAAATCTAGCAACGCGATGCCTGATCAATGGTAACCTATTAAAAACTCGAATTTCTATTACCCGAATCTTAAAACCCCGAAAACGGTTGTTAGAACTTTTAAAAGACAGATGTAATGAATGACAAATTTTTAAAATTCCTTTTTTAATTTCCCAGATGAATCAATTTCCAGATGCACCAAAACCAGATTTTTAAAAAGTATTTTTTTGTTTCCCGTATTCTCATAATCCAGATATAGTTATACCAGATTCTCAAAATACTTTTTTTTGTTTCCCATCGTACCATTTTCCAAATAAACTATTGCCAAATTTTTATAATCTTTTTATTTGGTTCCCATATAATCGTATAACAGATAAACTATTGCCAGATTTTCATAATATTTTTATTTGATTTCCATACAATCGTGATTAACCTTTACTATCGACTGAAAATAAACATTGTCAGTAAGTAAATTTATTGTTTTACTTGTCTATTACAGACTGGTTTTAGTGTCAAAGTCGACTCAGTAGGTTAGGTTTGAACTACGACCCCCACGCTAGAACTGACTCGCTATTGTTTTACTTACCTATTACAGAAAGGTTTAAGTATCAAATTCGACTCAGTAGGTTAGGTTAGGTTTGAACTGTGACCCCCCATGCACGAGCCGAGCGAGCGAAGCGAGCGTGCCGCGGCAGCGGCCGGCGAGTGCCAGAACCGACTCGCTATTGTTTTACTTGCCCATTACAGAAAGGTTAAAGTGTTAAAATCTATTCAGAAGGTTAGGTTAGGTTCGTGCTGCGTCCCCCTGGAAGGATTACGTTTTGCTGGATATCGTTTATTTGAATTTCAAAAATCTGGATATTGTTTGTCTGGATATCAATTAACTGTATTTCAAAAATTTGTGTTTTAAAAATCTGGCTTTCGTGCATATGGATTACGGTCATCTGGATTTTGTGCATTTAGATTTCGTATGTCTGGAACTCATTCGTCTGGATTGTAAAACGTCGTACAAATAAAGAAGTGGGCAAATGAAATTCGGAGTTGCGATTATATGGCAAACAAAACTTCGAAATTTTAAAATTCGGGATTATGAAAAAATGTCCAAACGTTTTCTGGATTATGATATTCGGAATATTAAAATTCGAGATTAAGATAGGTAACCCTGATCAATGCATCGAGAACCGGCACGCGGGCTTCCGCGAACATGCTAGACGCGCTACACCAACGCGGCAGTTTGAATAAAATTCGGAACGAATCATTGTATTGTACCCTAAAAATTCGATAATTTTCTTTTTTATACCTTGTCCACAGTTGTGGAGTATATAGAGCGGAGCAATAAGCTTTGAATAGTAATATTTTTGCATTTCTTTCGCACTTATTAAACTTTCTTCCGATCATGTTCGCGCGCGCAGCCAGAGAACGCCTCTCTCTGTCTATATCGAGGTCATCTGTCAGATCATACGAAACTATATGTCCCAGGTAGTAGACCGGGAGATACTGACACAAAATTTCGAGTCATTTGTAACAGGATGGCGGTTCTACAGGGGTCTTAGTACGCAATGACAAAAAGAAAAACGATGGTGTGAACGCTGGTACCGGCGGCTTAGTCGCGTGGGCGTAAGTCGAACTCGTCGGAAAAATAGCGAAGTCAAACGATTTGTAACACAAAAATTTTAGAATTTACCGATAGCCCACAAAAAAGAAGTAGGCGGTAGTGTCATGCCATTCTTTTCCGGTGTGACTTACAGCCCGCCATACGCGAATGTGTTGATTTAAAAAAAACAATTCAACCATTTGTACCAGGCTAACTTTTGCACAGGTAACCATCGTCGTGCAGCCATTTACGAAAATCGCCATGCCATACTTTTCAGACGATTCCAAATGGTCGCCATACCGCCGAAAATCTGCAAATTTCTCCCTGTCTTAGCCCACATGACAGTACAAACTCATCTGAGCAAGTGTTTCCCCAGCGAACGACATTTTTTTGTGTAGTGTACCACGTTTTAAGCAAGCCAATGATGGCAGGTGGCACTCGCGCTTCTTCCAGCTTCCTCCATAGGATATCATAATTTACACGGTCGAAAGCACGACTAAGGTCCAAAAAACAAGCATAAACCTTAGTCCGTCGCGTAACGTAATAATTTAGTCTGTTTCAAGGAGTAAATAGCTAAATCAGTTGAACTTTGTTTTTTAAATCCAAATTGAGCATCGTTTATCGAAATGTATAATACCTATATACACTGGAATATCGGATAGGACACTTTAAAACGTTCCCGGACCCCGCGGACGTAGACACAAGGTAAAACCAGTAAAAGTTTTATGGTAGCTTTTCTAATAAAAGTACTTACTGTAAGTACTTATTAAGTACTTACTTAAAAACCTTTTATTTCGTTAAAATGTATGTACATAATAAGTATGCTTCTTGAAACACTTTTTAAAATATTAGATATCACCGGTGTATATAGCAGTTCGTACTATGAAGGAAAAGATAGAAAACTTTTATTAGAAAAGCTACCATAAAACTTTTAATATGTAGATATTATTTTTTTCGTTGGCGACACCTACGTCCTACATGGACTAAATTTTTATCGGGCTGAAATTTGGCATGCAGGTAGATGTTAGGACGTAGGCATCCGCTAAGAAAGGATTTCCCGAAATTCTTGCGGGAACGGGGAAAAACGGGGATGCACCTACAAAGTCGTGGGTGGAAGCTAGTTTTATGAATATTTTCAGTTTTTACCTTCCTTTACATTCCAAAATTAAAACTTCACCCGATAGCTATTTTTAATAGCTACAATCGTAAAATGAAGCCAGCATCTTGAAATATATCAAAGTGATGATCTTCTGACATATCCCACAGTCGGAACCCATCAATTCGCACGTTTTATTGTTTTTTTATGATGCTTTTAGCATCTCGGCCATTAAATTCCGTATTTCGTAATTTTACGTTAGTTTTCTGGAGACAAATATCCCAATGTCAATGTTAAGCGTATGAGTACCTATACCTTATAGTATTAAACAAATCAAGGATTTTAGGCTCAGCATAGACTTTAATATCTACATAACAAGCACTGGCACTGATGAATTCAAAATTAACAAATAATCTAAACTATCCTGCGTATTTTATATTGGCTACAGCATATTATGTAGTTATATTAATTAGCTAATTGTTCTCTCAAACGATTTACTTACCTACGGTACCTACCTTATCTTCAAATAATAGCAATAGGATAGCAAGTAGGTACAATACATATATGTATACAATTTACAACGATTTCATAATATTTATTATGTACACTTTATAAATAAAAAACCACTTCCCATAGCAATGAACGGCTGGAATAAATCCAATGAATTCCTTCGGGCCAATAACTTTGTATTATTTATATTTTCGTGTTATGCGTCAGAAGTCAGGTCGTGAAGAGCGGCCATGGAGACATTTTTATATTTACCCCACTTCAATGGCGATTTTAAATAATTTTTATTAAACATTACGTCGCTTAACGTTACTTTACGGCTTTCAGAGGTTATCTTTTAATATTAAATCTGTCGTTGTGCGCTCAATTTTAATATTTTTGAATTATGAGGTTACGATGCGATTGCTAGATACTTTGATTTGCGTACGTAAACACTTTTCATGTTATTTTAGAAGCGTTGTATTGAAATAATGAAAACTATTTTATTTTGTATTAAATTTTTGTATTAAACCACATTATGTATTAAAATTTTAATTGTACTCCTTAATATGTTTACAATATCCAATGTAAACTTTAATCTTAGAATAAAATATCTTCTAATCTTAATCTTAATAAGTTAATAAAATATATAAATCTCGTGTCACAATGTTTGTCCACAATGGACTCCTAAACCACTTAACCGATTATAATAAAATTTAAATTCGCACACCATGTGCAGTTCGATCCAACTTGAGAGATAGGATAGTTTAAACATGTAGGTACCACGGGCGAAGCCGGGGCTGACCGCTAGTCTTAATATATATAAATCTCGTTTCACAATGTTTGTCCTCAATGGACTCCTAAACCACCGATTATAATAAAATTCGCACACCATGTGCAGTTCGATCCAACTTGAGAGATAGGATAGATTAAACATGTAGGTACCACGCGCGAAGCCGGGGCGGACCACTAGTTATTAGTTAATAAATTATACAATAAAGCAGTACCTATCAAAAAACATAATATGCTGCACAAAAACAGATGGCGCTGATTTTCAAATAGATCCAATTAACAATTGGGATTGGGATTCATAAAAAATCCATTGTAATTATTATAATACTATCTAAATATTTTATAAGCATACTTTCAGCAGTCGGATTTTTGATGTTAATCTGATTAAAGTAAAACTATTGCATAGCTTCTATCGCGGGCCTAGAGCGCGGGGACCGAATCCAGAAATTTTGTAACGAAAAACCTCACGCTCCCCACTCTGACGGGCGCGGAGGTGTGGCTTGAAGGCATAGCATGCAATAGCTTTACCGCGGCAGTCCCCGAGTGCCACACGTCGTTTTTTTTTTTTTTCAAGTCTAAGAAGCCTTTTTTAATCTGTAATCAGTAATGTATAATTTTATAATCTGTAATCATGCGATCTGAAGTATTGCGTCATGTTGACAGTTGAGTGAAAACATGACAGTTGACAGTAATGACATTTAATAAAAAAATTGATTGCGGTTTTCTATGTTCAAGATCAAGGATTCGTGTTTTTGTGTTATTACTATAAATATTTAGTACATATTACGCAGCAGTAGGATGCGATGAGATTAATAATATATTGATATTGATGGCAGATCGGCAGCGTACCGTGCGCGCTGAAGACATGGCGACGACAAGCACCGCCGTGACGACGGTTCCCCCACAGGTAGAGGAGGTAAATATACACTTATCTAATGTATTTGACTTGTAAATACATAGTTAAATACATGTTTTGATTACGATAACTAGACTGGATGGAATTGCCACACGAATAGGCCGTAACTTGAATTGATAAATGAGATCGCTGTAAAAAATAACTATGATAATTATAAAGCCTATCTTTCGCGGGTTTTCACCGTCGAAGTTTATTAGATTTTCGTATTCGACTAATACGGGATTATTAAGCGATATAAATGTATTAGATTTGTCGAGAATCATCGCGGGGCCTGTGTGTACTATGAACCTCGGAGACTTAGGCGCGAATGTTATTAAAGTAGAAAGTTTTGAAGGAGACGAGGCGAGAAAATGGGGTCCACCATTTACTAAAGGAAATGATTCATATTATTTCCTATCTGTTAACAGAAATAAGAAGAGTATTTGCGTTGATTTAAAAAGCTTGGAAGGTAAGTTGATTAGCACAAAACAATATAGTATTTACTTTATTCATTGTTACCATTATATAGATCCGTGTATGTATGTGTTAATATGAAATATCAATAATTTCAAGATCATATCTCATATCATTATTAACAAATAAAGATTTTTTCAGGGAAATCAGTTATTTATGACTTGGCGAAGAAATGTGATGTTGTTGTGGAAAACTTTCTACCTGGAAAGTTAGATAAATTGGATGTTGGCTATAAGAAACTAAGTCAAGTTAATCCAAAACTCATTTATTGTGCTATAACCGGGTTTGGGCCAACAGGACCTTATGCTATGAAACCAGGGTATAATGGAATTTTTTATGATATGTTTATCACTTATGTTACTTATTTAACAAACATTACATAAACAGTCAGTATAGATTAAAATTCTGTCGTACTTATCCATACTAATATTATAAATGCGAAAGTAACTCTGTCTGTCTGTCTGTTACTCAATAACGCCTCAACTACTGAACCAATTTGCATGAAATTTGGTATGGAGATATTTTGATACCCGAGAAAGGACATGGGATAGGTTTTATCCCGGAAATCCTACGGGAACGGGTTTTTCTTTGAAAACGCGGGCGGAGAGCTAGTTATTAATATTTTCAATTTAATTTAAATGTAAATGAGTTTTTAATACATAATTTAATTTACTTTTCTTAAAAATCCATCATAACCATACAGTTATATTTCAGTTACGATGTGATTGCAGCAGCAATGGGAGGGTTCTTAAACTCAACTGGTGAGAGGAACGGTAGACCTGTAAAGGCTGGTGTAGCCATAACTGACGTCACCACAGGGTTACATGCTTTCGGCGCGATCATGACTGCACTTTACTATAGAAGAAATACTGGCAAGGGACAGAAGATTGACTGTAATCTACTCTCCACCCAAATCTCTAGCATGATTAATATAGCAAATAATTACTTGAACTGCGGCATTGAGGGCGAGAAATGGGGAACGGCTCATGCTAATTTAGTTCCGTACCAGTCTTTCAAAACTAATGATGGAGAGATGGTTATAGGCACAGGCTCTAACGCTCAGTTTGCAGACTTCTGCCGACTCATACATAGAGAGGATTTGATCGAGGATGAAAGATTCAAAGACAACGCGGCGCGAGTAGCAAATCGCGAAGAAATTATAAAGATTATAAGTGACGTCATAGCTACGAAGTCAAAAAAGCAATGGTTGGAGGTCTTTAAAAATGCATCATTTGCATATGGACCAGTTAATACAATGAAAGAAATATTCGAAGATGAACATGTGAAACAGATAAAGTTGGTTAAAGAGTTGGAGCATCCGGATGCCGGAAAGATTAGGATGGTTGGTCCACCCACTGTGTATTCTGAAGGTGGTAATGAGGTCAGGTTACCACCGCCAAAATTAGGGCAACACACGCGAGACGTGTTGGCGAATTTCCTAGGTTATCATGATGCGAAAATTGTGGGCTTGATGAATAATAAAGTTGTCAGATAATTTATTGATTATGTGACATTACATTGTATTGTACATGTAAATTATTTATTATGTAGTTGAAAATGACCAATTTTGCATTATCTGTAGTGGGGTTTAGTAGGAAGGTATATTTAGGTATTTTAAAGAAACGTAAGAGAAATACTATAGTAGAAAAAGGTGATTGTGTATTCACATTAAAGAATGAGTTATATTGCATAAAAATCACCAATATTAACATCCGTCTTTCTAGAACGAACTTGAATAAAAATTATTATTATCAATGTTCAAATTCAACTATAATATGCAAATAGTATTACTGTAAAGTTGTTGACTGTATTTGAGTACCAAAGTTTTGATCTTGGATCAACTTTCAACTGTATTGTTTCACAGTATTTTGTCATTGTTTAGCCTACAGTATTCTGAGACGTTAGTTGCTACATTTGCACAGACAGAAAGATAAAATTTATCACATATTATCATATTTATATTCTTTGTAAATATATTGTATTGAAATATAATGTTTATTTTTTTTAGTTTTATCTAATGTAAAGAGATCAGATAAAAATACTTGAGATACCTTGTTGTTATGCATCTTTTGATATTTTACTGATCTATATGTATTAATGTTGTGAAATTTATAGTTTATACACCTATATTGTATTGGAAGAGGCTATTTATGTTTGAAATAAAACTTATAGAACTAAAAATGTGTTTTATTTTTGAAGTTCATTATAATTAAAAATAAATGTTTGCATTTTATGGTTTCATTTTAATTATAAAACTAATTTATGAAAATTGAAGTTAAACGAAAAGACGAATTAGTTAAAAGGTATTATTTTAAACAGATAATTAGCACAGTATTACAATATTATTTCCTACAGTAACGCCTTTGATGTCGCGCGATGCCGCGCTTACGCCGCGCTGCCACACGAAAATATGCTAGGGTTGCAACAAATGGGAAATAAAACAATGTGTGATTATTAATATTATGATGAAACATTTATTCATATGTAAATTCAAAATAATTGCGATTATTAAATGACAAGAATGAGAACAACATATACACAGCTTTGATTAAAATTCTATAGACACAAATACAATCTATCTTAAATATCTTAATAACTTCTGGGAATTCGATGTAGATTTACATCCATACACAGAACAGTTTGTGCGCGACATTAGAGAACATGTAAGTATAATAAAATTATTACATAAAAAATGCGTCGTCCTTTCATCATTTTAAGAATACTGGTATCCTTACTGTGCTATCACATATATTTAATAATATTTTGCATGTACACAAAAGCTCTGACTTACACACAAGAGTAGGAGATAGACACGATTATGGCACAAGGAACAGGAATAGAATTGAAATGCCATTTTTCCGATTAGCTAAAGTTAAAAATTCATTTATGGGTCAAGGTATACGCTGATACAATAGAATTCCTCACAATATTAAAGAGTTTAGTAGTTCTAAATTTAAAACTTACATAAAAAATGTACTAGTTCAGAGAGCGTACTACAGTATTCAGGAATATATGGACGATAAAGACCCATGGAGGGTTGTCGCGTAAAAACCACAGGACAGTTCTTTGGCATATTATGTAGTTAGATATAAGTTACATATTATGTAAATTTATTGACATTATTTTAAAAGAGCAACTATGGAGTTTCTTGCCGATTCTTCTCCATAGATACTGTTTTCCGAATCGGTGGTAAATGTTAAAAATACTATGTAATGACGATTCGAAAGTGCTACTAAATAGTAGTCTAATTGAATAAATGAATGTTTGAGTTTGAGAGTTTCGCGCTAGGTACTGCAAACTAAGCGTGATTGCAGTACGCGGCCCGCGTCGCCCGACCCCCCGACAGAGGGGAACTGTACCGTTTCTCTGTGCAAGTACATTCGTCGCCATACTATAGGAAATATTGTAATACTGTGTAAATATCATCAAAATACATTTTCAGGAGTCAGTGGAACGCGTGACCGTGATCACGTTACGGCCGACGAAACAACAAACACGCAAGAAGGTGGTGTGGACTGAGGACACAGTGGATAATGAACATATGAATAAGAAGAAGTCGAAATGTGGGTACTTTTGTACTTGTATGAAAATTTAAAATTTATGGATAACTGTCGCTTTCCGCAGACTGTCTGTTTGTATGCTTAGATCTTTAAAATTATGCAACAGATTTTGATAGGATTTTTTTATAGACAGAGTAATTTAAGAGGAAGGTTTTAGTATATAATTTCTTATATTTATGATAACGCGAGCGAAGCCGCGGGCGGAAAGCTAGTATGTACATACTACATAATATAATTTAGTGATAAATTAAATTGTAACAGCTTATAAAGGCTCAGTTCAAACCGCGTTTACATATACTTAAGCAAAATTATCTTTTTTAGCTGCCTTTTAAGAAAAATGTTGAAAAAGGTAGCCGAATTGTACGAGCCGTTCTCGAGTTTAAGGCTTAACAACACATTTGGCGACATTAAATTATATAGATTCCTCCTATATTTATAATTTCCAGGCTGTTGTATATATGAGAAGCCGCGGCGCTTCGACGAGTCGGACACGGAGAGCGACGACGAGTGCGAGCACTGCTTCGGCCATGTTGAGAAGCGGAAGAGACCCGCCGGCACCAGCGGTGCTGCGGTACAGGTGAACATACACACAAACATTAAATAAATAAATAGTTCAGGACAATTTTCACACACGGCACGATCTGATCCCATACTAAGCTTTCGCTTGTGTTCTGGAAACCAGATGGCTGATAAACATACATATATATAAATTTAAATAAATACTTTTATAGAAAACTAGCCGCTCCGCGCGGTTTCACCCCCGTGGCTCCTCTCCTATTGGTCGTAGCGTGATGGTATATAGCCTATAGCCTTCCTCGATAAATGAGCTATCTAACACCGAAAGAATTTTTCAAATCGGACTAGTAGTCCCCGAGATTAGCGCGTTCAAACAAACAAACTCTTCAGCTTTATAATATTAGTATAGATTAACACCCAGACACAGAGCAAACATCTATGTTCATCACACAAATATTTGCCCCGGGTGGGAATCGAACCCAAGACTTGAAAGGCAGGGTCACTACCAACCAAGCCAACCGGTCAGTCAACATTATACTTGTCAGTATTCTTAAAAAAATTAAAAACGATATTGATTACATTATGTGATTATTGCTACAAATTAATGTATATTTTATTAATTATTCAGGAAGCAACGGAACAAACCGCATCGATAACACTACAGCCGCCGGAGCCTGCGCCCGCGCCGCCTGACAAGCCGCCCGCTGATACTTAGACACTTAATAAATACATATATTATTACTAAATATATTTCCATTTTACAACCCATGATTATTCAAATAAAAGGCGTAGGTATATGTTTAAGTATATTTGATTTTTAATTTTGTAACGGAATAAATATGAAACATATGTTTGTCTCTTTCTTTCATATGTCTATCTATAGTGCTATCTCATTTCTGGTAAATGAACTTGTATGATAAAATGTGGCGTTGTGGTTTTTTAAAAAACACATACCTACACCTTTATTTGCGTTCTCAAAGTAAACATTGCTATGACAACCTGATTTAGGTTGAAATAAAAGTAAATCGTAATATTGCACATATGCAGATAACTTCATGCTTAAACTTACAATTTTCAAAGTAAATATTATTATTTCTATAAGACTGGTATATGTGGGTGAAAGAGAAGGAAGCATTATGCCATCTCTAGCGCACGTGCGTGAGTTTAAAAGTAACAAATTATACATATAGAATGTATTTTGTATGAAGTTTAATATTTCCTTCGAAACGATGTGATAGGAATGTTTATGAATGCTAAAAAAACACGTTTTAAAAATCATATTAATATTTTAATAATACACTAATCATTCGTGCTTATACCTGGTCTAGGATTGACATTTCTTACCTTTCCAAGTTTTGATATAGCAGGGTACTGATAACTGTAAAACATTGACGTACAATAAACAAATAGACTCAGAATCGCGCTCAAATATTATCCGAATCGAAACTCTGCCTATGCATGCATTAGACAGATTTCCTAATGAACGATACAATGTATTTTGAACATTACTGCCACGAAATAAGGTGTTAATTCCATTGAAAGTCTTATACCACGTTGTTCGGACACTACGACCTTTTAGACGATTGAAGGTTGTTTATAGTACGTCAATGCTGTAAAATAATGAATTGGAAAGCATTTGTCCCATATCCCATATATGGGATTAGAGCTTCCATTTGAAATATGGGATTGACTGTTATTGATGCATTTTAGTGATTCCTTCATATTTTACATTAAAATATAAGACATTCAATTAACATTAGTATTTTACTTTGTTAATAAAATAGTGAAGTGATTAAACAATTAACAGTTATTAATTCTAAATTTTGCTGTGTACAAAATACTTGTATTTCAGCTTAGTTTATGAATTATAAAACAATTTATTAATGTTTAAATATCCTCCATATAAAATTTTACTTAAGTTACAAGAATAGTACGCAATAAAATTGTTGATAGCATGTTTCCTCACATTCTGTGCTAATTGTTAATATAATAGTGGTTAAGTGTTTATAATTGAATAAAATTGATATAAGACTATTGGTGTTTTTATTACTTATAACTTCTTGAAATAGGCATGAAAGATTAAGTAAACTGCAATACACGAAATGACGAACTTACCATGAGAGCCAGTTAAATAGATTTTAAAATGTAAAAAATTAGCTGTCCCGTGCGGTATTTCTATCACCCGAGTAGATTAACTACCTATACAGAAACAAAGCTTCTTAAAAACGTACAATATTCTTACCTATTATGTTTTAAATAAAATAAAATTTATTCACTTACCAATTGTAATTAATCCTTTGGATGATTAAAGTATGACGTATTTTTATTGAAGTGAAAACTTCTTTAGCGGCGTTGAGCACTTTTTCTGTAATGGGTATAAAATCTTAAACTCGCGTCAGGACACGTGACCTGATCGAAAAAGCGTAAGACGGATACCATTCCAAAATATCAAACATGCTCAACGTTAATAATCAAGTTTTCACTTCTGCCGGCACTCCCGGAGTGCAACCCGTCTTTTTTTTTATAACGAAGTTCCCTATCGCGCGGTCCCAAAGGGGACTAGTTGTAAGCCGTGCGGCGTGCGCGTATTTCAGTGTCTCTCAAACTCAAACATTTATTTATTCAATTAGACTTCTTCTAGAAGCACTTTTGAAACGTCATTAAGTACATATTTTTAACATTTACCACCGATTCGGAAAGCAGTATCTACGGAGAAGAATCGGCAAGAAACTCCATAGTTGCTCTTTTTAATCATGTCAGATTTACAATTTTACAAATTACATATGTAATATCATAATATATTATCATAATATGCCAAAGAACTGTCCTGTGGTTTTTACGCGACAACCCTCCATGGGTTTTTATCTTCCATATATTCCTGAATACTGTAATAGGCTCTCTGGACAAGTACATTTTTTATATAAGTTTTAAATTTAGAACTACTAAACTGTTTAATATTATGAGGAATTCTGTTGTAAAAGCGTATACCTTGGCCCATGGCTCTCTCTTTCATACAACTATTTTTGTGTTATACCAACAAAGCAATAAAAAAACCATTACTAATATTAAAATATAACCAACTTGCAACTGAAAAAACAAACAACAATGACATCGCGATTTGAGGAGAACTAATAGGGCCGGCCTAAACTATTTTATTTTTCAAATCTCGCCGTGTACAAGACAAGCGATAACATCTACAGTGGAAACCACAGACATACATTATGTCTGTGTACATAACAATACAATTTTGATTATTTTAATGTTAGGTAGGCAATATCGGTCTTTTTGAAATAAAACAAAAAGTAGTGTTTCATCAAAATGTAATAAATAAATATTCTCTAACAAAGTAAGGCTATAGGATGAATGCAGTCGCGGCACAGAACGAAGCTATAAGACGCCATCACCTTCGCATTTTCCTGAAAGAAAATAAACTTTTTAGTGATAATATTTCGCAATAAAGTTTATATTATAGTTTAACTATGTTCTATATTTTAATTTTTAATGCCTCTCATATTTTAACGGAGGAAAATACGTATTTCGTGAACTTCAACTTAGCTTCTAAAAAATCACAAATCGTTAAAATTTTTTCATTACTCCCAAAAGTTTTGATTATAAGAAACATAATATTTAAGTCCGGGAAATAACAATTGCACAAATTAATTAAAGTATTTGCATGCCCAAAAGTTGGATATTTGTGCTGGAAAATTTAATATCACTACATAGTATAAAACAAAGTCGCTTTCTCTGTCCCTATGTCCCTATGTATGCTTAAATCTTTAAAACTACGCAACGGATTTTGATGCGGTTTTTTTAATAGATAGAGTGATTCAAGAGGAAGGTTTTAGTATATAATTTATTAAGTTTTAGACAAAGAGGACGAAGCCGCGGGCGGAAAGCTAGTGTATGTATAAAATCTGTAATTTTTTGTAGCCACAAATTATTTGCCAATAAGTGAATATTTTGAACACTTACCGATTCAACGGTTTCTCCTTATAAATAATCGGTTTCCTTGCCCGCCTCGTCCTCGCTTCCAACAATAAGTCACTACTGCTGTCGCTCACGGGGTCGCTGTTGCTGTTGCCGTTGTTGCTGTTGTTGCTGGTGTTGCTGTTGTTGCTGTTGTTGCGCTTCACCCGACGGGCCACGTGCGTACACGGGTCTGACGATTCGCTGCAATTTTTCGTTGTTTTTGTAAAACTACCCTCACTTCAGGATAGTTTTCATTCAAGCATTGAACTTATTGTGATTCTTTTTATGTATTGTGTTTGGTAAATTGTCAAAATTTGCTAAGCAAAAATAAAAATATGATAAAATGAAAGATAAAAAAAATAAATAAAAATAGTTACCATAATATAGTACCATATAGTCGGGTAACCATAAAGTGGGCCCTCCTAGTAAGTTTAAGATAAAACCTGAACATTTTTGTTTTAAGATATAATTTTCAGAAATATAAAAGCTTTGGTAAAAACTATAATTAATGGTTAAGAATTTTCAAAGCATATCAATAGATTGAATTTTCATCATACCAAAAGCAAGATTCGTTTCGTTACAAATAAATACATAGTTTAAAAGGTTTACCGCACTATATAATTTGTTTCTATTAAAAATATAAAAAAAAAAACTACTCACGACACAATAACCCTTGCGTCCGTAGACCCGTTAGGACTGGGCGCGTCAAACGACGGGAACCGCTCCAGCCTTCGCAATCTCACATCCGGGGAATCCCCGCTACCATCCAACTCCCGGGACAGTTTCACCCTATCCCGGGACACAGACCGTCTCGCCCTCACAAGCGGGGACTGATTCCCCGAACCCCCGGAATCCCGTCTCTTGGAGAAATTCCTTAAAATTGGCGACTGTGTATCGGAATCTCGCGATTCTTGCCTCTTCGAGAAGTTCCCTAAAACTGGGGATTGTGTTTCGGAATTCTCTGAATCCTGTCTCTTAGTAAAACTCTGTTTGAAGTGGCTTGTGTTCTGGGAGGTGGAAGCTCGTGGGGAAAAACTTTGCGGTGTGGATATCATTTGTCGCTTCGCTGGTACCTCGTCGTCTTCGTCAAGACGCATTTTGGCGACTAGCACTTTGAGTACGCGGCCATTGTTGCTGGAAAGTAATTACTTTATTGAGTTTTTTTTTTAGTTCTTTTGAGTCAAAGTTGCCAGTTTTCTTAAATGTTCAGACTTATTATGACGTATTATGTTAACTTTATTGTAACATTATAAGTTATAGTTATAAATAACGGTACAATTATGTTTACAAATCAAATTATAAATCAATCATTCATTGTTAGTCTACAGGCCCATGTTGAAAAGTTATGGGTCATTTGAACCACCAGGTGACCTATCTAGAACGATATAAGAGCATAAAATAATAAGATTCAGCACTATGCCGTCACTTGTAAGCTGTCCAACTGAGTGCAGATAAGAATTCGAAAGTACAGGTAGAAATTTTTTCCCCTTGTCTCCATGATTTTTGTACGGCGTTGCGGAATAATGGATTAAAAGCAGTATTGAAATAGTATGACACAGATGCCGTACAAAAATGGTGGTCCACAAAGTCGGAATTTATTTTTATTTTCCGACAATTGCCGGGGTAAATTTGGTCATTTGATTTTGTTCAGCATCTGTGTCATACTATTTCTATACTGCTTTTACGCAGAAGTCGCTGGCGGAAAGCTAGTTATACATATTTAAACAATTATCACATGCATATATACAGTTATAACTAACCTGTAGCGCCTGCGCGGCGAGTAGTGTGGCGAGCGCGGGGTGGCGCTGGCGGGGTGCGGGGACGACGCGCGCTTGCGCCGCTCCGCCCCCAACCCCAACACGCACTGTGCACACACATACATACATCATTACATTCATTCATTCTGGGCCGTAGTTCGAACAAAACCAGAACGTCTGGTTGGACTAAAGCAAAGGGGGCGCAGGACTTTTGATGGAGTTGGTGTCATTATAACACCTATTTATTATTGTTTTATCGTAAAGATTACGCTAATATAAGCATGTTTTATAGGAATAACTTTTCTCTAAAATCAAAAATGGCCGAGATATTCGCCCTCAAAGATTGATGGTTTTCATTAGGTTAGGTTTCTTAAAAAAAAACTACACAGAAATAGGAGCCCCGCTTGCGGGGCTCCGTCGACGCGCAAAATACATATTTTTTTCACTTTGGATAATTTTTTTTCAATTTTCTAAGTCCTTACTTTGCGCCCTCTTTGCTTTAGGCGGACCTTTTTAACATCTAATATACATATACATTCAAACATTAAATCAATTTATTTGAATTGTATGTGTCTTTGTGTGTTTTCTATTGCTTAACTGTAATAAAACATTTACAAACATTGTAAACGATAAATAAATAATAGTAGATACAAAATGAACATGGGCTTCAGAATGAACATGGGCTTCAGAATTCGTCAAAAATTAGACTGTTCCTTTAAATAAAACTTTACAAATCATTCTCAAATCATAATTGCAATTCTTAAAATATGGCTTGCGTAAAAAAGTAATTAATATACCTCTGTATCGCTGTCATTGTGGTTTGTCGGCATGTCGTCATACTCCATGATATCAGGCGCTATGCTCATGCGATTCCTTCCTCTGCGCATCTGTATTCAACAATTTAATTATTTTTTTCATTCAAATGCACTTGTTAAAGTATAGATTAATAAAAAATGAATTTAGAGCTTCATTTAACTTTCTTTAAAAGTATTTCTTTATCTCTAATCGAGTGCTAATAAGCTGAAAATCATAAACAGCTGCTTCTATTTCAATATTTAATCATACTTGTATTTTTTAAATAGGTTTAAAATGACCAAAAAAAATATTTATTGAATGAATTGCAAATACTATTTATTGCCAAGATAGTAATTACAAATTGATGTAAATAACAGCTGATTATAATATAATACAAACAAGTATTAAGGTATAGAAACACTTGTATCAATAATACATTTTTTGCAACGCTTGTTTTTAATTAATATTTTATTGATAGATATATTCAAAAGGTTGTATATAGCTGAGGTGTCCGAGTGGTTAAGGAGTTGGACTTGAAATCCAATGGGTTATACCCGCGCAGGTTCGAATCCTGTCCTCAGCGAAAAAAAAAATCTTTTACTTATTTTTTTCAATAAATTAATTGAAAATACCTTTTTTTCTCACGTTTTATGAATAATGTTTGCATGTTATTATTATTATTTTTTTGCACGCCTCATAAGCGAAGCGTTGAGGTGGGTACTACTGTCACTTCGCGCAAAACATCTGATTTTTCAAACTTAAAATGTCTTTATGTATCATACATTGCCCTTGTAAGATAATACATACACACACATATTAAGAAAAAACACTATTTTTAACATTCATGATATTTTTGATGTCATTTTTGTTATTTAAACTAGTTAAAAAACAGTTTAAAAAAGTTCTGTCTTGGACGTCCGTGTGTCTGTATGTGCGGAGGATTTTCTTGTTAACACGATAGCGACCGAAATACTTTACTAATCGAGTCTTTTTTTTTCTCTTACGCTTGAGTATGCTCAGGAATAGAACCCTTTCATTTTTCAGGGTCTGATTCGATGTGGTTTAATTGTTATTAAATAAACAAAAATAATAATTAATAAATAATTATTAAAAAAAAATTATGAGGCGTGCACTTTTGGATTTTCCAAATTATTTTTAAATATTTAAGCATACATAGGGACAGAGAAAGCGACTTTGTTTTATACTATGTAGTAATGTATAACTGCAGATAAACTCACATTAACTTTATCATTGGGTTCATCCAGTAACCAGCTGGGTCCTTCCAGTGGGTTGTCCAGTCTACTTCTGAAATATAATCATAATCAACGTAAAATAAACATAATATGTACGCTTTGAAGAAAAAAATACTTCTATAAGTAAAAAAATATTTTTATTTTATTTTAAATACTGAGCGAGACTCGCTGCAAATATAATGAATAAATCGCTAAATTCGATATTATATGATGATAAATTCGATTCGCTAATCGGAAATTTCTAAATTTCGTAATTAAAAATGATGAGTACATACCTCTGTGGTGTGATTTCATTTTCATCTGATTCTTCAGCAACAGCATGCAATCTTCGTCTGAAATCAATATCTTAATATATATAAATCTCGTGTCACAATGTTTGTCCTCAATGGACTCCTAAACCACTTAACCGATTATAATAAAATTCGCACACCATGTGCAGTTCGATCCAACTTGAGAGATAGGATAGTTTAAACATGTAGGTACCACGGGCGAAGCCGGGGCGGACCGCTAGTAAATATATAAAACAATAAAACAATTTCTTACTGCCCAATAAAAATGTATCCTGGCGGGACTAAAAAGTAGTTGAAGCATAATATGTATTTTATCGAAATCGGTTCAGCCGTTCTCGAGTTATGCGCTTACCAACACATTTTGCGATTCATTTTTATATATAAGATTTCAGTTTCAGAAACAAACAATAAAAAAACTGGTTCACTTGTTTGCTTCATATTCAAAGCAATATTGAATATGGCAAGCAAAATCGAAAAATAAAAATTGATTTAAAATAAACTTACGAGTCTTCAAATTCGCCTGAAATGTTTGGTTCCTCCTCAATTATTCTGTCATCGCTTTCTGAAAATAGGCAAATGTTCATGTTAGTTGTTAATAAATGAATAAATTAAATTTAAACGTACCTATTGTACTGTAAGTACCAATTGCACAAAAAAATTTAGGTTATATTTTTAGTTTCTATTACTACTAGTATTTTCTAGTGTTTGATTCACTCCTAGTTATTCACAACTATATAACCGCGGTTTCACCCGCGGAGAAACGGAGAAACCGGCAAATCCGTCCGTTAACACAGGAACATATTTCAACTCTTTTGCAAAAATAATTTCTATGTAATATTAAGATACAAAATGCTTCATCACTACATAGTATAAAACAAAGTCGCTTTCTCTGTCCCTATGTCCCTTTGTACGCTTAAATCTTTGAAACTACGCAACGGATTTTGATGCGTTTTTTTTTAATAGATAGGAGTGATTCAAGAGGAAGGTTTATATGTATAATAACATCCATTAAATAGTGGAGAAGTACTGTTATTTTTGAGGTTTCTAATGTGATGTCGTAAATAATTACATTTTTTCCGCTTACATTGCAAACGCAGGCTGAACCCTACCAGTTTTATCAAAATATTGTACTAAGTTTTGTACACATTGAAAAGGTCTACAGAAAAGTCCGCGATGGTATATGTCTATCTCTTATGAATAACCCACAATAACTTTTTTTGTGATTTACTTTTAACTGCCCGTGCGAAGCCGGGGCGGGTTGCTAGTTTTTATATATTTACGTCTTATTTGTTCATGCTTCAATCTTCTTGTCATATTTCGTCTTATTGTTATACTTATGCATATTTAGCACAGTAAAAAAGACATTTAATACATTTTAATATTTAATCCATCAGTCCTCGGAATCACAGACACAATAGAAAATCTATTGTGTCGCGCCCCGATCGGGCCTTACGGTGGTCAATGGGTTAATACATTACCATTCAAACCCGTCCCGTCAATTTCGTCAGCACTATTATTAGCGATCTCCTCAGCCGCTCCATTATTTCTATTCAGTTCCTCTGCATCTATCCTCGTCAATGGTATATACACATCTGAAATATTAAATATTATTTTGTTTATGACAAACAAAAATATATTTCTTATTAGACTTACCATTTTTTTTTCATTGAATTTGCGTTCCATAAGCGTATAACAATGTATATGTCGCAGGCAAATTGTACAATTTCCTCTGTTTACAAACGGCGTCTGTCACTTTACAAACGCTAGGCATTTTGTTATATGTCGAGAATTCGTAATCAGAAATTTTTTGTTTGGATAAGGGGGTAGGTTAGGTCAGGTTCTTGTTTTTAAAACTACACAGAAATAGGACCCCGCGAAGCATCGGTTCGCAACCGTCTTCTTGTGGACGTTTGAAAAAAGTAAATACACAGCACATTACAACGCGTCCGCGTTAAAATGTAGAAGGCAGAAGCCCTTCTGGCTAACATTGAGAAACACCAGTCACAAAAAAAAAAGTATATTACAAAATGCCGCGCGTTTGTAAACGGCGAGATTATACAATTTGCCTGCAACATATGCATTATCATAATACAGTTTTTTTATTACCTGGTAACAAAGGCACGGGCATAGGCCTGAGACCATTTAGGTTTGAATTAGTTGTCCTACTTTCTGGCCCTAGAAATAAAATTATATCAACAATGTTACTGTTCTGTCTATTGATAATTTAAAATATTTACTAATTGGATTAAAGGTTTAATTTTACATCACAATAATGTTGAACGATATAAGTTATTTTACGGATACAAAGCTTTCAATTTAACGTATTATGTATTTTCGATTACAATTATCTCTTTCAAAAAAATGGAACTGATTATGTATTTTTATAAAAAAAGACAAAATACTCACAATTGCTACTATTATTATTACTGGCAAACAAAGTCCTGCTCAACGACACCACTGGCTGTATGGACTTCCCGCCAAGCATCATCGGAGGTACCCTATGTACCTTTTCTGGGGAGGGCGTATTGCTAAGACAGCTCCAGCGAGGCATCACAGACTCCTGGTACTCTCTGTCTTGCATATAGCTCTTTGATAGTTCGGAGACCCGCGCCACCGCGTTCGATGCGTGCACGAGGTGCGATAGGGCCTCCTCGACAGCCGATTGTATGGCCGCGTCCAATTTACGAGCGTTTGTAGTTCCGTTGCTTCTAAGCATCTGGAAAAATGTGTATAATTTTTTTTTAAGTATATACTTATAGGAAAAAAAACCGGACATATGTATTTTGCAGTACTGTAACAACCGACCATTCAATCGCCTAACAATCAAATGTCTACCACTCATTCCATTTTAAGTACCTATGGGGCACCCCATACATTGAAATATTAAAAAAAAAATGAGATTGTAATGCAAAGTGCAAAATATATGAAATGTGACGAATGTTTATGAATTGTTTTTTTTAAACTGGATTGTCTTCAATCGAATTGGTAAGAAACTTTATGGTTAATCTTTTCACTTCTTTGTCCAAACTGGATAATAGACCAGAATTAAAATGTATTAGCTGCTAAAAATAAATGTGTTGTTATTGTTGATCTTGTCTGTCCTGTTGTTGATTTTCTACTTACACATTCCTTGCAATTTCATAATCAACATATTTTATAAGAAGATATTTTTTTATTGTGGAAGATGCATTTCTTAATTAGAGTAGATTTAATAAATACTTCATATCAGGCGATAAAATTGCGAAGTAACATGAGATGATATCTCATTAAGGCTTGTAATTTCAAAGTTTAAAGGCTCTGATTAGCAGCATCATAATATATTGTAAAGTACATAGTTAATTAATTTTTAAAAGAGGCGCCTGTGAAATGTTAAATACTATATAAATTACCACTGAGCTTATGTCTGAAGTTAGTGAGAGAAAATAGCAAATGCTTCGAAAATGGCGTAGACTTCTACAAAGTTCTACTGAAAAATACTTACACTAAGCTTGAGCCTTAACTCACTAGCCTCTTTCATCAGTTTTATCTTTTCATTTTCCCTTTTAGCTGCAATCACCTTCCAATGCTGAAGTTTTTGAACTAATTCGTTATTTTTCTCTTGCAAATCTTTTAATTCACTTTCTGAATTCGACATCTTGAAAACACTTAAGGCACTTAATCTAGAAACGTTTATTCATACACAGTTACAAGTTTAAACAATAATAATTATTTATAGTGCACTAAACAAAACGCTTTTCAACGATTTCAATACAATTTTCCGTAGAGGGAGAATGTACTAGAGACGACATCGGCGTATACCCGAACGAGATGGCGAATCCTTACGTCAATGTTGCCAACTATTACAAAAACTTTTTATCCGAAAAACTGGCAAAATATCTATAAATGTTTGGGTATTTTTTTGTAAGATAGGTTTATGAAGAAAAAGACAGATTTGAAAAGATTTTGTTATTTATTAACTTAACTAGCGACCCGCCCCGGCTTCGCACGGGTGCAATGCTGATACTAAATAGTAAATACACTACAGAAAAACTGTGAACGTTGTATATAAAAACATAGCGGCCCGCTCCGGCTTCGCACGGGTATAAAATATAAAGCCGGGCAATATAATATTAACTTTTGAAATTAACAAAGTAATATTGTTCAACATGATTTTTTATTAACTTTTGAAACATAAAAGTAATATTATAGAACAATGAAATCAATTTCAAACGGAAGAGAATATAAGTAACAAAAATTAGAGGAAAAGTTATTTACGATCGATCTGAGATCGGGATTAAAAAAAACTATAACTGCGGAATAAAGTTTAATGGTAAAGTTGTAGGTATTTAAAATATTTATTACAACTTTTGCTTTTACACTTCTCGCAATTAACCACAAATATCGAAATATCCCAGTTCATATATTTTTTATAAAAAAACAAGGCTAAAGTTTAGATATCATTTCAATCAATGGTAAATAATAATAGAAAATACAGTAAAATTAGGACAAAAAAGGTCAAGTGCGAGTCGGACTCGCGCACCTAGGGCTTCGAACAAACCTAATTGTTTTATTATGTTGTATCTTTAAATGTTGCTTGTAGCAATTTTTTCTTTGTCTGTGCTATAGGACGTGGGGAGTACCTTGTAGGTTGTGATTCCCTTGCAAGTAGTTGCTAGTTTCAGAATATGCGGTTTTAATTGCTATCTTCTGATTCAAATTCAATTATAATATCTTATAAAACAGATACGGGAATAATTACGAAAAACATGAAATTTTTTATTACATTATATAAAAAAAAATATTTTTAACTTATAACCCCTTTACTCATGAACGCAAATATTGTAATGTATTCAATTGATATTCACATCAAAAACTTAGGTCTATTATACCTTTAAGCAGTAATAAAATCAAATTTCTATGTCAACGCAATTAGAAGATACAGCCGTAAATGTAGTCTAATAAAAACGACCTACTTTAATAAAAAAGTACTGGAAATAGTTCAAATTAAAAGCAAATTAAACGAAATACATTTATTTGAAAATGAACAGCAAAATGACGGTAGAAATAAATGGGCAGAGGTTCCGCGATAATGTGCGCGCGAGTAGCAGACGAAAATGGACGACTCCGCCGCTCGTTCATTCTTATAAAGGCGCGCCGCACCGCGGTGAGGAAGGCGCGGGGGGTGGCCTTCCGGATTTTACTCCAACACGGCCTCTCCTGACGGGGCAGCGTCCTCGCTGCCTTCAGTGGCAGCTGGAGCTCGTGTGAAAGGGCCAGCTTCGCAGTCTTCAGCGTTATGATGTGCATCGTAACCTGGAATATACAAAAAAACCGACATTGAAAAAAAAATACTTAAACCAATGCAAATGAGGAAAACTGAACCGGAAAACCGAACCGTGTAACAAACTTTACACAAACATTAACATTTAATATTAAAAAAACATTTCACGATTTTGGGGAAAATTTTACCCTGTACTGGTATCCCTAATGTTAATCACATGATTATACCATAAATTTGAAACTACGTAAAAACAAATGGCGTCCTGAACAACAAGAACACTTCGTAATTTAGTCGGATAACACAAAAAAATGTTTACGTCTATTTCGATGAAAATATTATATATTTGTAGATAATTTCACATTAGAGTTAATGAAAATGTATCAACTATATCCAGTTCTATAAAACAATATACTTCAAATAAGTTTACTTACGTGTGAAAGGTAATATTTGGTAATCTTCGTTCCGGCCGATTTTTACAACCAATCACACTACAACGCACCATATTTTCACTTAAAGTCGGATTAAAACAGATCACTGTCAACGTTTATTAAACTTTGAAGTCACCTAACAGCGAGAAAAAACAAAAAACTAGCAAAACAATGGACTGTAGCCGCTTGTTTGGGACAAACTGCCTTTGTCCCCAACAAAAGAAATCGCATAACATGAGAGAAACAAAAAACAATGTTTCTGTCTCGCTTGCTCTTAGCTTTATAGTCATAAGTGTATTTCTCTCACGCATTACTTGTCATTTTAGTGCCTCCTCTATGGTTCATTCTCACTCTACGCAATTTTCTAACATAACATTTTCAAATACACAGATGACATTTTAATCATTTCACAATGACACTGACAGATACCAGGCATGGAAGAATGGAAAAGAATAGGAGAAAAGGAGAAAGGACATTCTGTGGCATTAACTATTTGAACTTGAATCATGAATGCCATTCAAGTGGCAACATAAAAAGGACATTTTTATGCTGTGTTTTTATGCGAAAGTGTAAAGCTGCATTCTAAAACAACGTATTATGTACTAAATTACAAAATACCTACTTTACAAATAATTGTTTACTTAGATATTGGAATATCAAAGATGAAATAATATTTATTGTAATAGCTGCGGCAGATTGGGTTCAAGTTATATTTTTAACTTCACAGCGATTGAGTAGGTATGTTTATTTCAAGTTCTCAATGCATTTCAATCTAAAATAATGCTAATAATTGTATACTTTAAATGTTTGTTCGGTTTTAATCGGTATTAAGAATTCGATTCGTAATAAAACAACACTCACAGCTATGTGACACGTCACACGAGTATGACCAATGGATGGCAACAAGGCCAATGTGTCAAAAGTCAAACTAGTACAACCTGTCAAGAAAGCGTGTGGTAAATACAACGCGGAGTGAGGTTATACCACAATATTTTTATATTATAAATAGAAAATGTCGTTTCGTGGTCGTGGCGGCGGCGGCGGCGGAAGAGGATTTGGAGGCCGTGGTGGTGGTGGGCGAGGAGGTGGCGGATTTCGCGGCCGCGGCGGCGGTGGCGGAGGCGGCTTCAGACACCAAGACGCGGGACCACCTGAATCAGTCATACCTCTAGGCCACTACGGCTGGACCGTGCAAGACGATCTCGTTTGTAAAGTCGACATTGAAGACGTGCCTTACTTTAATGCGCCTATATTCTTAGAAAACAAGGAACAGATTGGCAAAATCGACGAGATCTTCGGCAATTTACGCGACTACTACGTGTCTGTGAAACTCGGAGAGAACATCAAAGCGAAGAGTTTCAAGGAGGGACAGCAGTTCTTTATAGATCCGGCGAAATTGTTGCCACTCAAGAGGTTCTTGCCACAGCCTCCTGGTGCAAAGCGTGGTGGTGGCGGCAGGGGCGGTAGAGGCGGTCGTGGAGGCGGCGGCGGCGGGTTCGGCCGTGGGGGTCGTGGCGGCGGTTTCAATCGCGGGGGCGGCGGCGGCTTCGGCAGAGGGGGTGGTGGCAGCGGCTTCGGAAGAGGCGGTGGTGGAGGAGGCTTCAATAGAGGAGGCGGTGGTTTTAACCGAGGTGGACGAGGTCGGGGAGGTTTCGGAGGCGGCCGTGGCGGAAGATAGTGATATACCTAGTTATAAGTTTATTGACATTCTCAATGGTATGGGTATAGCCCTTGCTATATGAGGTTTTGATAACTACAGTGAATATTATTGTTTGGTTTATGTATAAGTTGTAGAGTTAACTTTTGTATGTAAATACCATAAAAGTTTTTTGAAAATTGTATAATTTGATAGCATAGGGCTATATGTTATATCTTTATTTTAATAAATATATAAGGCCACTTGGGTGTTTTATTATTAAATTTTGTAATAATTGCATTGCTATCAAATTATTTTTGAACTATGATATTATTATTGTTATTAATATCAAGGAGGCAAGACACATGAAAAATGAGATAAGAAATCGGTTTTAAATAATACTTATATTTAAACAAAATTATAATTATTGCACAACATAAATAATCTTATATATAAAAATGAATCGCAAAATGTGTTGGTAAGCGCATAACTCGAGAACGGCTGAACCGATTTCGATAATTCTTTTTTTATTATATTCCTTGAAGTACGAGGATGGTTTTCACGTAGAGAAAACGTAAATATGTACCACGGGCGAAGCCGGGGCGGACCGCTAGTAACTTATATAAAACAATAATATTAAATATTTACTGAACCCTCACACTTATGCTCTCCACTAAAAAAATTAACTTATTTGATAATGAACTTGCCTATTTACTGCTATTATTAAATCTTGTAAAGAAAGCAAGATATGTTTCAGTTAGAAGGATGTATCAATAAATAATTATTAATCATAGTACAATGTGGTTAAACTATTTACTTCACTTTAAAACTACTATGTATTGTTTTAAAAACAAACGGTAATATTATAAGCAACTTACATTTGAGATGGCATCTATATGAATAACTAGCTAACGATAGAAAAATGTAGCCCATACAAACAAGTTACATCCACCAAATAAAAGAATACTTATTTCCTCTAAAACTGTATTTAATTATTCTAAATTCTCCAAATCCCCTTTACCAGAGCTTGGCACATAATTACTAGTTAGCGCTTTCTCTCTATGATTAAATATATAAAAGGATGGTATGTTCTTCTGTGTCTCCCATGTAGTGTTGTTCATTTCTGCAGCAGCTTGGATTTCTCTGAGGTTGCCAGCTACATGCAAAACTCCCCACATTACTGCAAATAGACTACCAACTGCTTGAATGACAATCTGAAATAATAAAATAGTATTGTGTTGATTTTGTTATTGAATATTCAACCAACCTTTTGTAGTTTATGCTACAAATACTAACAAATTTGTCACATAGACTTTTTTATGACTCTTGAATACTCAAAAGAGGGACAAGTAGTTAACTAAAATCATAACAAATGATTGGTCTAGGCTATCTTTATATGACTATGTTTACTGCCAGCACGATTTCCTGTATAATATGATTGACAATATGATCATTTTCAAAGCCAGTAAACAGTTCATGCATGTTCATGTTCATTTTTTCTGAACCTCAATCCCTCTGGACCTTTTATGACAAAACATAAGTTTTGGAAAAACTGTGGTTATACATAGCAGACACTTACATCTAAAGGTAGCGTCGTAAACTCTTGCGAGGTTATTCGTAGATACGATCGATCTGAAACAATTGTATAATTTTTTTGACTCAAATTGCAAAATAAATATGTTTTCACTTTTGCATAGATGCTGATGAATAACTTACGCTGAGCTGCAGAAAATGCTGAGTGGAACAAGGATATAAATCCAACCGTGAGGATAATTTTATGGAATGACATCTTACAATCTGATTATTGCAATTCTTAGACTATTTTTACTCTGGTATTCGACTCTTATATTATTTTAATTCAGTAAATCAGAAATATTAGATCTCATTCATTTTTTACGAATCCTACGGTGATTATTATGACATTGACAATTGAGTTGAATAATTGACAGGCGACAGCTTGGCCATTTACGTTTCAATCTACGAGCAGAAAAACGAGAAAATTTTGACCACCATTCACTATACAATCCCCGTTTTCCAATTACAGCACTAGAGCGCATTAAGCGGCATAATGCTTATCGTTGAATGTTCCAACTACAGCAATGCTTCGCACAATCGAGCACTAGAAAAAGTAATGCGCGTGAATTGATGCGTGCAATCGATTTATCGTTAGTAATTATTAATTGTAGGAAAAAAAATTAAAAGCTTTCGTTTCATTGTAGTTTTTTCGAAATAATCAAAGTTAATTCAAATTGTGTTAATGAAATAATCAAAATCCAAATTACTTAAAATAACCGTAAATATTTTTCAACCAAATATTATGTATACCACTTTATTTACACATTTATGAGGTTATTGCTAACTCTATGAATATTTTTTTTTTCAACACTGAACTTAGCGCAACCTGCTGGTGCGTTTCACGTTCCAATTAAGCATCAGCATAATTCGGCATTGTGCGGCACTGAGTCGCATTATGCTCTGTAATTGGAAAACGGGGAATAAGTACCGCGAGCCGAGCCCTTTGTAGTTTGTGGACAAAGCCGTCATCTATGATCTAAGGCCGTCATCGTCGGCCGCGGCGTCGCACAGTGGTCCAAAATTCAAGTTTCATGGACACAGGCGACACACGGCGACACATGATTCAATGTCGGTCTATCCCGCTGTTTTTTTTTTCAAGACAGATAATTTGACCATCCTTGACCAACTATCAACTTTTTCTAATGGTAAAAATCCCAAAAAAGTCAACAATTTTTACCTAGGCCCTAGGCGTATTTTTTTTGTATGGAGAAAAATCTTAATTATTTTACCGACCGGTCGGGTATTTAATATACAGCACATCAGTAGACTGAGATTTAGTATATTATGTACTGGTACTGTGACTGGTACATATGGTTATTTTTATGTATCCTGGGCCAAACCGGATCAAGCAGCTTATTATTAATTATTACTCATATGGAATACAAGTGCTTTAATATTAAATAATACAGTTTCGCCGGTCGTAGTATATAAGTAACTCTGTGATTTCAGTTTTCACTGTGCATTGCTTTCGTTATTTTATTTCTTTGAATTATTTTGTTTAATTTGCAGATTCTTTTGTGCTGATTCATAGTAATAAACCACTGCGATACTCGTATATCTGCTCTGCCATTATAAAGATGAGTTTAATTTAATCCTAAAATCGAACTAGTCTTTTTTCATAAAATCGTAAATTCGAAGATGAACGGAATGGCCCATGAATGGACAGTGTACGAGACAGTGATATGCTCGATATTGAAATTGACATTGACAGTTTGGGTGGATTCGTGATTGGAGTTGGCTTGGCTGAAGCCTGAAGTTGATCATAAATCATTAAAATTGTAAGCGGCGTCCGTTGTTGTTGAATGTTTGTTGGTTATTTTATTTCATGAATGTACGTTTTGTAATTCAAAGTGAAGTAAACATTATTTGATTAACAAAATGATGCGAAATCCCAAGTTAGAAGAGTTCGAAATAGAAATGAAACCATTAAGAAAAACAGGACGACAAAAGTTTTCAGATTTCGTTTACAATGATGAAACTGGAAAAATTATGGGCAGGACTCCTGAAAGTTGGGGTTCGTATCTTTATTTTACTTTAAGTTTCTAGGTTCTATTTGATAATATTTACTCCGTAAGAATATTCACACGCACCGAGTTCTTTTTTGAAATTGTTAATGGGCGTGGCGCCTTTATGTTCAGAACTGAGGCTTTTCTTCATTATAATTTTGAGAAAGTTTTGTGGAAAAGACAAAAAATAATATAACTTGATTAGTTAGTTCATTTATCATCACTTTTTCACACTTTTTCATTCATAAATTGTATACCTAATATTTACAATAACAGTTTATTTCTATGCAATGGGCAATTAAATAAAAATAACTTAATGGTTTTTATCTAATTAATGTCGACATATAAAAATCATTGATTTGTTACATGTTTCATGGTTTTTTAAAATCAACACATAATCACGCTAGCTGTATGATACAGGTATTTTTAATTTTTTTTTTTTTTTTTTTTTTTTTTTTTTTTTTGATATAACTGCGACCAGGCAATCTGTTAGGAAACAATTGGCCTTTATATTGTTTGGAACTCCGTCCGGGAATATTGATATTGTTTCAAGGGGCTCGTCCAACGACTCCACCCTTGTAGT
>CAJQZN010040260.1:5874-32295 GCA_907164685.1 Colias eurytheme
ACCCCCCCGGTGGGTCCCCGCTCCGGGCGCGGGCCTCAGCCCCCCCCGCGTGGTGGTGGAGCGGCGAGTGGGTGCGACCGCCGCGACGCCGCTCGTCACCAGACTCGGCGGGTTCCAGGGAACGTAGACCGCGCAAGGAACGCGAGCGGGAGAGAGGT
This sequence comes from Colias eurytheme, assembly GCA_907164685.1. Taxonomy (NCBI): domain Eukaryota; kingdom Metazoa; phylum Arthropoda; class Insecta; order Lepidoptera; family Pieridae; genus Colias; species Colias eurytheme. The sequence continues at coordinate 6,033 of CAJQZN010040260.1, forward strand.
TAGCGACTAGCGTTATAAATTTATAATATACTAGCTTTCCGCCCGTGGCTTAGCCCGCTTTGTCTAAATGTTAAATTGTATACCTACTAAAACTTTCATCGACGATCACTTTATATGTCCACTAGCGGTCCGCCCCGGCTTCGCCCGTGGTACATATTTCGCAATAAAAGGTAGCCTATGTTCTTTCTCAGGGCCTAAAGATTGTCTGTGCCAAATTTTATCAAAATCGGTCCAGTAGTTTATGCGTGAAAACCATACATACATATATACAAACCTTTCCTCTTTATAATATTAGTATAGATAGTATAGATTAGTAAAAAAACCGCATCACAATCAGTTGCGTAGATATTAAAATTTAAAACCTTACTCGTTTTAAAGCCAAGTATAAGACTATATATATTATATAGAGTTTAACGATTTTCTGTCATAATATAAACTAAAAAATGCTACTGACAAATTTACCCAAAATAATCTCATAATGTGTCTTTTGATAATCTTTAATCTTCGTTTCTCTATTCCAGATTCTTCGCGATACAAGGAGAAATCGTCGAAGCCGAGCGGGGCGCGCTCTGAGCACCGACATCGCAAGAGATGATCCATTTTTTACCCCACTTTAATGCTCTGATTAATTGAAAATATCTGATAATAAATATTAGTCACTTACAAGAGAAATGTATCATGTGTTTGAGTATTAAGAAAATTAAATTGTTATTCCGTAAATTTACCATAGTTTATACTTTTTTTATTGTAAATTGTTAGTATTATTGTAATTATGAGGAAAGATGTGAAGTGTATTTTTTTATTGTACTGTAGAAAATATTTTTGAGTGCTTTTAATGAAATAAATAATTTATCCGTATTTTCTTGTTTTATTTCCTTAATTCCTTGAAAGAAATCTACACATTTTAAATTATTCAAAAACCTCTATGGTTATTTTTCACGGTTCATAAGCGCAAGCAAAGAACTATCCTTATATATTCGTCATAGAGAAATTTTATAATCTTAAAATGAGTTCCTTTTACGCACGCATAGAGACTCGTGCAAATTTTGCGCTCGCGCTTCTGTTTGTCAAATGAAAATTTAAATAGAGTAGCTAATCTAAATAAAGAGTGAAAAACCTTTAACTATACATATTATGTCAATCACGATTCAATTCTTCACTAAAAAGTACTATAACGTGACTATAACAATCAAGGCTTGGTTGCACCATACTTTTGTTATAGTTAAGTTTAATGTCAAATTTAACAATAAGAGTAACGGTCAAATGGCTCAACACATATTTCCCTAACCGTTACTTTAACATTTATAATATTGCTAAAGTAACATGGTGCAACCTAATTATTTTTTGTGCTCTCTGTTATAGAGACAGTGTATTATTTGTTTATCGTTTATTTTGGCAAACCAGTTTAAAGAGAAAAATTATAGCCTCGTTCCTATGGCCACTGTATTGATTCATAAACTTTTATAGTTGATTAACTAAATACAATTTTCAACTACTAGATATTCTGTACCATGATACCTACAATCTTGATGAATTAAAGTAGTCAATCTGAGTATCGTACCACAGGGGTGTGGGTTCGTTTCTACTAAGTACTACCAGAAAATTTTTGTACTGTATAGTTCGATTTTAGTATTAAAAAAACTACTGGTGTATCAAAAAAATGTCTCTCAAAACACCTCATTTAATGTTCTAGATAGGTTTTCAATTTCCTGGCAATTTTTATATTTGATATTTAGGCACTTATCATGCATTAAATTGGACAATAACATTTTAAATAGAGCTTCGTCACGCAATCGTAGGTGTATTTGTAATAAAACTTGTAATTATACCTACTTTTATCAGTCCACTGTATAAGTTTTCCTTCGTTGGAACTAGATGGCGCTGTTTTTGATGGTATGTACTTACAGAATTTACTTACATATTTAATTTCCAAATTAATACGAGTTATTGGATTGCAACTAAATCTGTTCATTTTTTTTAATTTTCTTCTTGCCCAAAATTTGATATGAATCATCAATCTTGATAGATTAAAATTATCTCATGTTATATATATATATATATATATAACATGTATATACATATATACCTCGGTGCACAGACTAATAATAATATACTACGTATACAACTCGGTGTATGAACTTAGAACATTAGCTTTATTGGATCAGTCCAGTAGTTCCAGTGGCAACATTTAGATCGACAATTTTCTAAACTCTCTTCGATGATTGTTTTCATTTTTCAATATAGAAGTTACATTTTTATAGTATGTATTAAAAATCAGGTCAGTCAGGGGTTCTCTGCGGTTTCAAAAACTTATTTTAAACTTGCCTGAAGAGGTTTATAATTTATTCCATAGTAATAATTAAATTACTATGTAACTAATATGGATAGGCTTTGGATAGGTATAAACTTCTGAAGTTCTGAGGAATAAAACAAATATAAACTTGCACATTTCATGTATATTTTTAAATTGACATTTTACTACAATATATAAATACAAAATCGAGCTGAATACTTTGTCGTTTTATCGAGAAAATGACAAAATAGTACACTTGATTATACGGAAGTCGGACCACTAAGTTAAAAAATGTACAAAACACATCACAAATTCAAAACCGTTACGGACTTATGAAAAAAACTATACAGCATTATCAGCATAATTTAGATTGACAAAAAAATGTTTTAAAATAAAACATAAGAATTAAAGGTGTCATAATCAGTAAAATAAGAAATAGATTACCCAACTCTTATTCAAAAATATCCTTTTGCAATATCCCAACAGTTTTGAATTCGTAACAAATATATCAGCAACATGGTACAATAAACTTTAAAACGTATAAGTACTCGATACATTGCACCAAGACTTCGTACATTCTAGAAGTTTATCTCAGTTCATTTTGTTTCCCATGTTGCTAATTGAAGTATATTTTGAAGTCCAGCGACCGTCATTCCTATGTCCAAATAGATTCGGGCATGAAGACGAATCGTGAAACTAGAAGGTTCTTAAATCTATGAGAATATTATCAATAACAATAAGACACACATTTCCTTAACTACGATATTGTGAAGAATAAATACATTTCTGAACAATCAGGGTTTATGATTTAACACGGATATAAATTAACGTCAGTTAAATGCATTTCTATGTACAACGAAAAGCAATATTTCATTCATGTATGTACTTATTTTCTAATTTCATTGTGTAGAATTCGTAAAATCTTAAATATGGATAATTTTTATACTTAATATTGAAGATAAAAACAGGAAGTATATAAAACAATATTTATACTATACTGGCCGAGTAAGCATGATTCAGGCTAAAATTATTACTACAATAAATAGATAGAAAAACAAATTTGCTTGGTTGAAAATAGATTATAAAAGAAAAAAAAACAGATATATATTTACTAGAAAAGGTATACAATATTTGTAAAATTACCTTATTTTACAATTTAAGAAAATGCACCGCATTTTTGTCCAGTGTATATTTGTCAAAGTAATGTCAATAAATTTACCAAGACTAGATAATATAATTATTGGACGTTTTCTGCTATTTTTGTCAGTAATAGCAGTAAAAATAGGAAACAAAAATGCACCATAGGATAAAACCAAATGTGGAAGATTTAAAAAGTTTTCGACACTATTGATTTTATAGTAAATCCAAATATTAATTGGTTTTTGAGCACCTAATACAAATCTTATATTACATATTGGCTTGATAATAGACACGATTTGTAATAATAAGAAAAATCTCAATATCTATGTCAAAAAAATTGAAAAATACATAGTATAACTATGTACAGATACACAATTCAGAAAAATTTCTAGAGCACCTACATTGTGCCTTATATTGTCATTTAATAAGGTAACTCATAATAATTTACCGCGACCGGTGTTGACTTTGTATGTACAAGACAATTACGAGCTAAACTTAAAGTAATTATTTAATAAATATTGTAAGATCTTAGTCGTAAGAACGCGTGGATTCTCCGTTGTGTTCGGGTTCGGCCCCACCGTTCTGACATCAGTAAACCTGGAAACATACAAATTATTGTTATTATTGGTATTGTAAATAAAGAACAATTAAGGCTCTATTAAAATTATTGAATAATTATTATGAAATAGATATGTGCACTGTGCAGAGTGAATAATATAATGACTGGATTAGTTCTGTAGTAAATTGATGTAAAGGTAACCCTTAAAAATACACAAATTATAATCTGAGTATACAAAATCGCTGATAGAATATTATTCTTTATTGTTTCAAAATAAAATGAAGCTTGGAATATTTGGAGAATGGGCAAATTGGGCCTGAAACTTGGGCTAAGACCAATACACACGAAATATTGTTTTTGTGATAGATCATTACACATACCTTACGAAAAAAATAAAATAAAAAATAAATCAACCGGGTTCTTGTACAGTCAAGGCAAAAAGTTTTATTTATTTGGCTATTATTTTGCGCACAATAACGGTGTTTTTAATTCGAGTGAAGTAAGTATAAATCTAAATGTCACTGGAGTGACTGAGTTTAACCACAAAAAACGTCTAACTACGTTAAATTATAATAAACACGGTATACAGGTAAATTAGCTTGGAGAAATTTTTGCGTTTGTAGTAGTGTATGGTCAGCAAATAAAATAAAACAACATTTTATTTTTAGTTTTTATTTTATACAGGGTTACTTGTAAAACACCAGCAACCTCGCAGGACAAGATAGCTAACATCATAAGTAACAACATTTGTTCTACGACTTTTGGCATAACGCAATAAATTATTTTTAAATGATTTTTTAAACTTTTATTGTACTCTCCTTACATTTGTAAGTCTATGTTCTATTAATTATCGGATGGACGACGCGACGCCCCCTTCCCCCTCTCGTTCGCTTTTTGTTTACGTAATTTTTGGGAGGCGTAGAGTTTATAATATTCAGACGGAAAATTAAATGAATATTTATTTTTGTATGAAAATAAAATCTAACAAATTATCAAAAGTCGTAGAACAAATGTTGTTACTTATGATGTTAGCTATCTTGTCCTGCGAGGTTGCCGGTGTTTTACAAGTAACCCTGTATATATAAGGGATTTTAAATTAAACTATATGTGTTTCTCCTCTGAAAAAGATGAGACTTTATTTTAATATTTGCACATTTAACATACATATAACTTTTACATTAACAATGTTACTAAAATTGAAAATTTACTAACCTGAAAAAGAAACGACATTTAAAGTTTAATTATTTAGTTTGAGAAGTCAAAGGCTTGCCTCGACCATGTTTTAACACTGGAGCCATATTGAATTAACAATATAAAGTTACAACACTTACACACAAATTAAACACTAGTTATGGCCCTGCCTTCATACAAAACTGCTGAATACGCCGTTCGCACGGGAATAGAATGTGGATGCGATTTCCCTTAGTTAGCATCCAAGCTTACGTCTTTATAATTATTAAACTGTATAAATTCATTCTTTAACTCCGGTCTGCATCGTGCAGACATGGGTGTAAAAGTCTCATTTTAGCTATTAAATGTAGTTTTTAAGTACATCTGAGTTTTCATTTGGGGCCTCCGGCTGCGGGACATGTAATTCACTTCAACAAATATTATAACAATAATAACAAATAATAACAACAATCAACAAATACAAAATTTATCAATTAAACTACGTACATAATAATTATAATTTTTGAATGAAATGTGCTTTATGTTCTAAGGGTACCAAACGACTGCACGTGGCACCTGCGGACAGCGTAAACTGGTTTATTCTGGTTTTGTGCGTGTTTCCACTTTCCACTATCAAGTGACGATTTATTTATTTGTTTTGTTTCGTAATTATTATGGTCAAATATTAATTATGAAACAAATTATTATGGACACGATATTTTATTGTTTCACGGTAGTCGCCTTGTCGTTTGCTCAAGGACGTAAAATTGAATGATATATTTTTTTTTATAAAGTCAAAACCATTTTCTTTCAAATAAAAACTTGTTTTTATTGAAAACAAAAGTGTTGCTAGGAATAAGTATAAAATTAAATAGTAATGTTAGGATATCGAAACATTTTTGTATAGGCCAGAACGATATAGTGGAAACGCGCTCTAAGATCTGAGTAATATACACACCACTACATATGCAAAAATTTCTCCAAGCTAATTTACCTGTAGGTACCTGTTACAAAACATAATATTAGCACAGTATTACAATTATGGTAATACTGTGATATTAGTGTATTTCGGTTATTAGAAGGCTTAAGATTAGTACGTATTTGTAAGTGAAAGTGAATTGGAGTAACATAAAGATATTGTCATTGTCTTATAACAGTTATTTATTGCAAAAAATATTATACACAAAGAAATAAAACTTGATGTGACTGTACAAAAACCCGGTTGATTATTTTTTTAAATATATTTTTGCCGTTATGTATGTGTTATGATCTATTATAAAAACAATATCTCATGTGTATTGGTCCAACTCAAGGGTTCAGGCCCAACTTCCATAGTAAAATGCCCATTCTCCTTTGGAGTACATTATGTGTCTATGGAATCTCAATGTAAAACGTAGATAATATGTTCCCTGTAACATATATATACAAATAGCGTTGAAAGATTGGTCGACAGTTACTTATAGGAGTACATTCAAGTTTTCGTTATTAAAATTATAAGTTTAAAAGGATTGAAATGTGATGAAATACCTTAACACCATACGCCATTTCGTAGCCTCCCTTGCTTTGCATCTGATTCTGTATGGAGTGGAGCAGCGACGACGGCATGTCGACGTCTGTTGAGCCTGAAATAATATAATAAAACCATTTAATATTAGCTTATCTATAACGTAGAGTATACTTATGGACATATTTTTTAACTTATTATGCGGTTGTTCTTCTTGATCACTATGTGTTATCAGTTATATATACTAAAGATAATTATTACGGTTTAATGTGATCATTAGAAACATATTTAAGAAAACTATATTTGACCCCACACTTCAAAGTTACCTAGCTGATTGTGATCATAATTTACATTCTAACTCTAATATCGCTGAACGCTTACCATCAGGCGTCGCGTCTGCTCTGTTGCCTCCTCTCTCATAAAACAAAAACTCAGATTTTACAATTCCCTAACCTTATGTAAATAAATCATTTTCATAGTTTGCAAAGATTGCTTTGGTGAGTACCAATTTTATTACAATATTTACAATAATATTCGATGTTACATTCAAATATAAAATTCTCTATATGCCCTGTATGATAAAATCTACAAGTGTACTTTTCTTAGTGTACTTACAATACTTATACAGTGCTATTGACCGCGAGGTCGAGTCGTGGTCACAGATAGCGTACCGTGTGATCGGTATAATCTAATTCTCAGTTTATTTTAATACAGCTATAGAATATTATAACATATTTTTGGATATTGTTCCAATTTAGTGAATCTTAAAAAAATTATAAGTCAGGATAGGAATAATCTGAAATACCTATTAAATAAATAAAATCTTTATTTGAATTCATACATTAATTTATGACATTGGATTGAGTTTCAGGCCCCCTTAGTAGGTATAACCAGTATTAAGGGGAATATTAATAGGTAAATGTCAACTAAATATAGTATTCAATGTTAAATGTTATAATACCTAGTAAATAGTATATCTACCAGAATTTATCTTTAAAATCTCCTTGATAATTTTATCTTGCTTTGGGTATCTTATTTTCTGACAATCACATTTAACCGATCATCTCACAACTTTCAGTTCTCAATTCATAGCGTAGGCATTTATTTGTTCTCAAACTAGTGAAGTCGCATGTCCCCTAGTGGGGTAATGGGCAGATGCATTATACATCTGTTTCACTGATCGATTTTCTTTAGGGACAAGTAGGTGATCAGCCTTCTGTGTCCTACCAGACCAAGACATTTTTTTTTCTTCGTCTCCTCCAGGATTCGAACCCAGGACCCCTCGGTGTTACGCTCACGCGTCAACCACTGTACCGAGGAGGCGTTTCTCAAACTAGGCCTAATTATAAACAATTTCCATCTGAATAAAACTTACAAATCACAACATTAGCAAAGACAACAATATCCATAACAAGCTCACAAATAGTTCACCTTCATACATTCGTGCTATGCGTCAAAAGCACTTTAACTAATTTTATATAATATCACGATACTCCAGGGCCACTCCTGCTGACGTGACTCTCAATAATGCCTTCTAATGAAAGCCATTTATCTTAATAACTAGCTTTTATCCGACTATTTGCGGGTAATTAAATATTAAACGAAACCATGCATCATTTTTTTTAAACTTTTTCACTAAACAAGTTTTGTTAATTCTAACAAGAGCTGGTATGATCTTCATTATTTCATTAACATAATAAACAATAAAACTATAAATAAAGAAAATCTTGAAATTTACATAACAAGGTTTGAAAAAATAAGGTTTACAATTTACATAAACATAAGAGAAGTCTTTGTGAAGAAATATAATCCCTACTAATATTATAAATGCGAAAGTAACTCTGTCTGTCTGTCTGACGCTTTCCCGCTTAAACCTCTCAAGCGATTTTGATACAAATTGGCACAGAAAATCTTTAGACCCTGAGAAAGAACATAGGCTACCTTTTGTCAAATCACCACGCGGGCGAAGCCGCGGGCGGAAGCTAGCCTGGAATAAGTTTTATATATCACAACACTAATGTGAACATAATTATTAAATAAGCCATGAAATAATAAATTAAACATACAAATAACTTCTTTATCTGAATGCACTTCGTTAATTATGTCATCATCGGAATATCCTTTAGGGAAAATGTTTCTATAAACTACAACCAAATATAGACGAATAAACAAGACATTACATTGAATCATTTTAAAGAATACAGGTTTTTGGCCATATGGCTCACGGAAATAGCTTTGTATTTTAAAGAAATTAAATAAAAAACTACGTAGGTACATCTTTGCTTTATAAGCGATGCAAATCAGGGTTGAACAAATGACCTCAAGTTAAATTTTGAATGATGACAATTCTTCATTCTAGGTTATTATCCTTAATTTGTGTGCTATTTAGTTTTTTATGCAGGTCAAATAACTCTGTGTCGATTTTTTTGACATGCCAAGTGGCCATAATACATGATGATTACGCAAGTGTACGACAGGAAATTTTTTCTCATTCGAGCTTCCTAAAGATAACCAAAGCACGAACCAAATATAAATCTAGTAATATGTTAAATATAAGTAAATATTTGAGATGAGAGCATTTTTAAAGATGTTCAAGTTTAAAAATAATAATCTTATGCGAACGTTGAACGCTTGATTGTTTTTAGAAAACCAAATGATGATTAACCACAAAAGTAATCACTTCTTTTAACCAAGTATTTTGGTAAAATATTATATAATATATCTATATAAAATCGAAGTTAAATTATATTTCGGAGGACTAGAAGATAGTCCTATCTATCCTCTTATGGGTAGTAGGTTTATGGCATTGGAAATACTCGATGATCTACAAGAAAAATATCAATTTTTTCATGTGAAATAATCTTTTATTGACAATAGAGTGTCATTGGGTAATCGGTGATGTTCTTACTGTTTTACTAGCATTAGAATTCTTTTCACGTTTTTCACTTCCATGCATACAACAGATAACAAACAAATAGCATTATAAGGAAAATTGCTATAATTGCATCCATCAAAATAAAGTGATTGTGATTTGTGACCTATGGGTATATTTAAAATACGTTTGAAAGGTATGTCTATATACTATCTCAAGGTCGATAGCGACGCAAGGCAAATTATGTCTGCAAACAACATTAGTGAAAAAAACTTGGTCACGACGTTGTTTTCATAATTATGAGCACAGATTAACAACTTTAACAGACAATTATATTATACTATATTATAGCATTCCATGCGCGGTTTCACCCGCGTTGCCTAAAATTTAACCAATTAAAATATACAAGAACCACTCTATATCTATTAAAAAAATCTCAGTTTCAAAGATCTGCGGACGGACGGACGCGGGTAGTGACTTGTTTTATACTATGTAGTAATGTTTATATCCTATATAATGCTGATATAGTATTTAATTTATTTCTATTATTTTGCAATAAATTAGCGAATAACGTAAACAAAATTTGACCTCCTTTTTGTGGAAAAATAAAGAGATGAGCTTAGATAGACATTAACAAAAAATGTGTTTACATAATTTATCTGTATTGGGAACACGTTGTTAATACTACACCTATAGATAATTAATATAGTCAATCAGCATTATAAAATAAATGTTTATAATTTTTTAATTGTTTTGTTTTTACATGTTATAATTGATGTTTAAAGATATTTATAAGCTTACTAGCGGTCCGCCCCGGCTTCGCCCGTGGTACATATTTCGCAATAAAAGCCTGTGTTCTTTCTCAGGGTCTAAAGTTTAGCCAAATTTCATCAAAATCGGTCCAGTAGTTTATGCGTGAAAACCATACATACATAATTACAAACCTTTCCTCTTTATAATATTAGTAAAGAAGTATAGATAGTAGATACAGATAAACGTGAAAGTGTATGTCTGTATGTCACACTTTTCACGGTTAGGTATGGCTAAATAGCTGAACGAAATATTATAAAGATTGGCATCGCGTTATATTTTGTGAAACTTTGCATTGAGGAAGTGAATAAGTCGGTATAAATTTATGAAAGGGGTCCCTTATTTGTGCAATAACGTGAAGTGTGCGAGACAGATAAACAGAAAGCATCTTGTTAATTATTTTTATTTGTATATTTTGTCTTTATCTCCGTGAATTCCTGTTTGAGTTCACATAGTGCTTACAATAACTTTGTATGTGTACTGGATTTGTTTAAAATAATTTGTACCTTTAAGTTTGATTTCATAACAAGCAGTTTAAAACAAATACAACCACCCATGACCCAATAGAAAGTAGCAAAATATAACGTTAATAATTATTATATGTACATATTCTTACGGCCAGTTTCTGAATTGAGTTTGACGTTAAGAACTTCTCTAACCATTTTTAAATGCTGTTTAAATATATTCTTGCATCTAATATAGGTCATAGGTAAGCTTTCTCAAACCTTAACCAAATCAATTTTCAATTCAGAAACCGGCTGTTAATCTCTCAGCAAGACAAACAGAAGCATTGCGTAAGATGAGTACAGCAACAATTAAAACGTTTGAGTCCAATTAGTATAAGGTAATTGAAAAGCCCGATAAGCCCTCCCTGTAATTAATTAGTTCGTACGTGTCATATTCATTCCGTAAAACGATACCGCATGTGTTGCGAAACATTTTAATTATGTTTATATTGTGCTGACGGAAAATTCACTATTTATATTATTATTTTAAATTATAATATAATTAATTTCTTCATAGTATGACGCAAACGTTAGGCTGTAGGCATTATTTGGACATCGAAAGTCCTCAATCAAATTAGTAAATTTTAGCATATTAGGTAAGCATTTAACCTCTTTGATCTTTGGCTTTCCTATATAGCTTTCCTTTGCTGTTCGTGCTGCCAAACTCTGGAATGAACTTCCACTAGAAGTACGTCAAGCGCAATCCTTAAGGAGTTTTAAACACCTTCTTAAGTCACACTATCTTTCTCTTGCTTAGCTTCTTCCTCTATTTCCTTACTGTTATCTTATTTTCTTCTTTGTTATATATATACTACTATATACTTGTTCTATATGTTATATTTATTTAATAGTTATAATTATATTTTCTCTTATTATATACTTCTATGTATTTGTTGTATGTGATATATATTATATACATTGAATATTTATAATTATTCTTTCTTTCTCCCTAACGCCTTATTTTTTTGCTCACCCACCTCCTTTTAACGTCTCTCCTTACATATTACTTACGGTGGCCTGGAAGAGATCGCTACCTAGCGATAAGGCCACCGTTTGTACACTTTGTTTTCCTCTTACCTGTACTTTATGTGTCTCTACTTCCTTTGTGTGTGCAATAAATAATTAAATAAATAAATAAATAGTTATGTAAGTATTCAAACTTTGCTATGGTAGTTTTCTTTTAAATTCCAAATCCATCCTTTTTAGGGTTCCGTAGCCAAAATGGCAAAAACGGAACCCTTATAGTTTCGTCATGTCCGTCTGTCCGTCTGTCCGTCTGTCCGTCTGTCACAGCCGATTTACTCGGAAACTATAAGTACTACAGTGATGAAATTTGATGGGAATATGTGTTGTATGAACCGCTACAAAAATATGACACTAAATAGTAAAAAAAAGAATTGGGGGTGGGGCCCCCCATACATGTAACTGAGGGATGAAATTTTTTTTTTCGATGTACATACCCGTGTGGGGTATCAATGGAAAGGTCTTTTAAAATGATATAAAGTTTTCTAAAAAACATTTTTCTTAAAGTGAACGGTTTTTGAGATATCAGCTCTCAAAGTCGTAAAAAGTATGTCCCCCCCCCCTCTATTTTTATAACTACGGGGTATAAAATTCTAAAAAAAATAGAGGTGATGCATGCTAATTAACTCTTTCAACGATTTTTGGTTTGATCAAAGTATCTCTTATAGTTTTTGAGATAGGTTGATTTAACTGTAATTTATTATATTTGCTGCTACGGAACCCTTTGTGCGCGAGCCCGACTCGCACTTGGCCGGTTTTTATATTACTTCCTTATGAGTGTATCAGTTAGTTGTTACAGATTTTATAATGTGTTGACTCATAAAATTTAGGTAGTTACTTACTTTTTGAAATTTGTGAATATATCTTTAATCTTGCCAATTTGACACAAAATAGCTAAACGCTATACTTGAAAATAGGTAACTATTCGGCAAATGTTCAACGTACCATGAACCATCACATCTTTGGAATATTTTACAAACGTATTATCTATAGTTGAGTCTAAGGTCGATAGCTTCCAATAAAAAATAAAGTACAAACTACACACGACTATGTAGCGATGAGTCACTGGCACGGCGAACTTCAGTTTATTTTGGACTGGCATTAACAAGGAATGAATGTTCTCCATACGGAGTTATTCCAAATTTAAATAATGACATTTCCATTGCCGCTCTTCCCGCCTATTTTTTATTTTTAAAGACGACTTTTCAATGTGCCAGTGATATTTACCACAGATAAATATTATGTTGTAAAAACATAGAATACTTATATTTTATAGAATGAATTTTTAAACAAAAAGAGCAAGATTTTCAAAATTGGACCTATAATTATGTAACATTTGTTATCACCGTTGTGTATGATTTCAAGTTTGCATAGCGGTAAACCGTAAAACGAGTTTTTAATGAGTTTCATTTGTAGCGCGAGGTTGGTAAATATTATGAAAAAGTCATTTCCATGTTTGTAAACTTTAAGTTATAGAATCGTTGCTTTTCTTCTCAAGTTATAAAATTGGTGCAATTTATACTGAATCGAATACATAATTAGAATTCAATCCTGCAATATATTCAAATGTGCGTCTGGCTCATTTATATTCTTCGAGTTGATGTTTGTGTTACGGGATAGGATAAAAGTGTTCTTGCCGCGAAAATATCGGATACCTAAATCACTAATTTCATAAAAATAAATTCTTTCAACACGATACTTTCATATATTATAATATTACATTAATTTAATTATCTATTTACTTTCATCAGTCATAAAGATATAATTTATTAAATTATATTGGATTTAAAAAATATAGCTCTATAAATGTTACAAGAATACATATGTGTAATTTATATTTTTCTATTATCAAACTTTGGCAGATCTGTGTCAAAATGTTGTGCAAAGTTATTTAAAACCTCCATTTGTTATTCTTTGAGTTAGTTCTTAGCAAACTCTTGACACACAAATTAACAATAAATTTAGTACAAATCGTATGCGTTTAAATGACTTTTGCAATTAGTTTAGGTCAATGAACGGTAAGATATTATATTACCTATAGGTACTACATGTTAATCGACTTACTAGATAGAAGGAGCTAAGATTAATATAGGGCATTTAATGTTAATTACGTCTTGATTTGAATACCTCTGTGTAATAAATATTGTTTATTTTGCTTCGTTATATAAATAACTTCAACCTTTTCAATTCATCAAATACATATCTACCTACTTACCTAGCAATTACATATACACTTCATTAACTTCAACGTACATATATTTTGGTTGTTCCTGATTGGTGAATTTATACATATATTAAGTTACTATTGTACTATTAATCATGTACTATTTACCATCAAACAGATTCACTTTTCCTAAGCTTATATCGATACTCAACAAAACCAAATTGCAACACATCTAGGACCCTCAAAACTAACCCTACAAAACAGTCGCGTAAGCAAGGAACTACAACCCTTTATTCAAACTATTAAGCAAGTACATGGGTATGTACGCTATATTATAAGTAACACTATATACCAAATATATATATAAAAACATACAAGCAACTCAACACGGCTTGTATCACGTATATCGTCAACAATTTGAGCTATAAAAGGAAGAACCGGCATCACCGAAAAGGGACTGTACGTCAGTACGTGTGACTTGAATATGAATCTGTTTATATAACTAGTATGCTTGTTATCTCTTCTTTGGTTGGTATGAAGTTTATAACCGACTAGCTTTCCGCCCGCGTTTTCTAAAACCTTATAAATTATATACTTAAATCTTCCTCTTGAATCACTCTATCTATTAAAAAAACCGCATCAAAATCCGTTTCGTAGTTTAGAAGATTTAAGCATACGTCATATGGACATAGGGACAGAGAGAGCGACTTTGTTTTATGCTATGTAGTGATGTATACCAGTTTCTGGGCTGTTATATGTGTGTGCGTGGCTGTGAATAACACTGGAAGTGGCTATCTACTGGAAAAGAAGCTGGAAGATCAGCCATTTTAAAACCTTATGACCTCTATTCTATATCAATCTCCATTTGCCTAAAATGAAGCCTCGTCTGTGGCATGGGTATGAAATGTTTCTGCTCTATACAACGCCAGCTAAAATGTTTAATATACTTTATTATGATTTGAATTAAAATTTAAATGTTTGCACCTCAATTTATTTTAGAACGTACACTTAAGGGCATGAAGGCCGAGTGTTTGGTTTATTTTATTCTAATATTGTCTTTAAAGGTATTTTATAAGTTACAAGGCTATATGGCGAATTTAGATAGGCTAGCATGAAAAATTATGCAAAAGAAAATGAATGGAAACGTTGTGAAACATTTCATCAATAGTTGGATTTTTAAGGCGACGAGTCAAACAATCAGAGGCACTTAATTTTATAATTAAAAACTTTTTATAGAATTAAAAACTCAGTAATCAGACTTGTCTTCTACATAAGACATAAATCCCCATAAATCTTGTCCTGCATAAAAGATGCAGTCGATGTCTAGCCCATAAAAGTATTGCTACTACATTTATACGGAAAACTTGTTTTCTGCGTCATTATGTTTTTCCATGCATTCGCGATTAGATGAAACTTGAGATGGGAAGACGGGTTGGTAATTAGATAATCAGAATAAATAATACTTGGACACACTGGGTTATTTTATTTGTAAAAGGAGAGGTCTGACTAAACAGAATGGATGTTAATTTGCGTTAATATACCTGCTAAAGTACTGAGCATAATTTAACAAAAAGCATTTAAATATTGGTTTAGTTAGAAGCGTTTTTCGCTGGTTACAGATGATGTCTCATTAACTTAAATATAGTCCTTTCTAGAAGGTCTAATTATATACTAAAGAGCGTGAATTTTGTGTAGTTTGGTAATATTTAGACTAATTAGTTTAAGCGTGGTTTAGGCACTGTTTTACATACGAATGATTAAAAAAATTCTAATTTTAATATTACCACGATGCGATGTTATAAAGGTCGTATCGATATTATGAAAAGATGGACTGTGGTATAATACAGGTACATATGTTATATGTACATTTACTTAACAATTGTATCAAGAAATATTTTATTGTAACAATAGACGGCCCTATAAAGGACGTTCAATAGCTATTGATAGTTTGTTCGTTGGACTATGATTAATCTTGATGCTTGTTATCATTTGTTAAATGCATTTTGAAGAGTGTACGTTTTATTTTAAATATGATAAATAAGTGTCTGTGAATATTATACAAATAGTAAAGAAGAATGTATTTTATTTTATAAAGCTAACAAGTTAAATTGAATTCAAACACAGAACACTATATTTCCAACAATCTTACACAATTATTTAACAGATACACACAATTAGATCAGAAACCGGAATATAAAATAATTTCACTTTTTTATTTAATAAAATATATTCGATAATAGAAGATTGGTGAGTATGAAGTCGAATACGTTATCCCACACAAAAACCACTATTTTACTTTATTGGAAATTAGTATGGTGGTTTTTATATATCCGTCGAAAGTAAAAGTTAAATTTATAAAGTAATTATTTTTTAAGTGGCTTTTTTGCAAATAAATTTATAAGTATAATATGACAGTCACTTTACAATATATCCTAATTTAATTAGGATATAGGTACACCATTAAGGCATTAAATTTCTTTCATTCTTTTAAAAAATCTATGTCTTGTCCTGATAAGCAAGTTAAAACTCAAACATTTATTTATTCAATTAGGCTTCTTCTAGAAACACTTTTGAATCGTCATAACATATTTTTAATATTTACCACCGATTCGGAAAGCAGCATCTATGGAGAAGAACCGGGAAACAACTATACATAGTTGAGTAGTTCATATATGTAGCTATGTACATAGTACATCAATAAGTTATATATTTCACACAATAAGCGGTCGTTAACATCGACACAAAGCGTAATTCGATAATCGATGACAATTTTATCGATATACAGATGATCGGATTAACTCGATATCTCTTTGAGCAGCCACTTGTAAGCTTTCAAGGGCTTTAGTGATGTGATAAAGATATCGATAAAAATATAAAGGGCTTATAAGCCGGTTGTTTCTAGAATAATGAGATTTTAACTTTGTAAAATTGTATTGTGTTTAATCGATAGATGCATCAGCTTAGGGTCTTTACATTATACGGTAAAAATACGCTACAAATTGAGAACCTTTTGTCG
Source organism: Colias eurytheme (assembly GCA_907164685.1). NCBI lineage: Eukaryota > Metazoa > Arthropoda > Insecta > Lepidoptera > Pieridae > Colias > Colias eurytheme. The sequence continues at coordinate 23,090 of CAJQZN010040260.1, forward strand.
TTTTTGGGAATGTCAGTTAAAAATAAAGAATACCTAAATATGTATTATGAGTATATATCGCGTATGTTTTTAAAAATAAGGATCTTACCTATGTGTCCAGTGTGTTGGAAATTAGTTGGTGCACTAATCATGGATCTGTCTATTCTCCGCCGAGTGCGCTGCGCCTGCGCAGCTGGCTGGTAGCAGCACGCGAACCACTGGAGCCACATTTCACTGCCCGTTGTTGCCATTTTTAAATGTCCACTTTACACTAACTTCAATGTTATACACGCAAAAGAGCGCGTCACTGATTTTTTTTTAAACTATCACCAGTCACTGGCCACAAACAGTCTTATATTTTTCTGATTTTTTTAAATTGCTTGGTAATATTTCTTTTTTTTTTGTCTTAAATTATGGCCAGTCCTGATTCTATTTTTAAAATGAGAACTGGCGGTCACTTTCGTGTTCAGCCACACAGAACTGAAGTTGTCTTGATGTTATCCGAAAATATATTTCGTTTATCTGCGAACGTCAGGCGGTGAGACAAGTCCTCGCTGATCTCTCATGTGCTGATAGTGTTGATCGCATGGTTCACAGATAACATCTGAAAAGAAATATTACAGTTTTAATAAATAAATAAAAATAATTCTTAATTAACTATTGTAAACAGCTGCGCCTAATTTGTTTTCGTTAAGGTAAACTCATTATATAGGTAATGTCATTATGTAGGGAAGAAAACAATATGACTTAGTTTTAGAACGGCATTATTAGGTGTGATAACATGTTTACGGATATTCTTTCAATATTATTATAATCATGTGTGTCGATTTAATCTTATATATAAAAATGAATCGCAAAATGTGTTGGTAAGCGCATAACTCGAGAACGGCTGAACCGATTTCGATAATTCTTTTTTTATTATATTCCTTGAAGTACGAGGATGGTTCTTATGTAGAGAAAACGTAAATATGTACCACGGGCGAAGCCGGGGCGGACCGCTAGTTATTAATAACTACGTCTTTTGTCGTGACTCATGGCAGCTACAAATTCATTGTTTTACATAAGTAATACAAACATTGGGATTTGGGAATTGGGAACAACGTAAAAAGGGCTGTCTTATCGCGATAAGCAATCTCTCCCTACAACCCAGAAGTAACAAAAGACATAAGGTTATAAAAATGGTCTAATTTCTCAGGTTTATGATTATTATTTAGAGCGATTATGTATATAATAAATAATTAGCATATTAGGGTTTTATAGACCATCACAGCATGTGTCCCTGGCCTTACTGGAGGAATAACCTCTAAGAAATTACCTGTTTTTAACGCGCAAGGTTCAAGAGTTTCAAAGTTTGGCCTCTTTCGGGGAACCTTATCAGTGATCTGTCATAAAGAAGCCCTTCTATCTCAGAATTTGATAAGCATCTGACAGTTTTTGATCGTTTATCAAGTGTGTATTGTAAAAGACGCAATTGGCTACGTCAAGTTTTTCTAAGTGAATGCTAAAAATTGTTACGGAATGCTTAATTTAGCTGGTACAGTTGAACCTCGATAACTTAAACCTCGGTAACATAAAAACCTCTGTAACTTCAAAAAATAATACGTTCCCTTCCCATCAGAGCCCAAAACCTCTTTAACTTAAAATACGCAACCTCTATAACTTAAATAAATAGAGGTTTCCACAACCTCTATAACATAAAATTGTTTGTCAATGAGACATTTTGAAAGAGTGTCAAAACAAAAGGTATCGGTAGGTATTTATTGCTTGCACGTGTTTACTATGTATTGTTAATGTAAACAATACATTACCTATTGTTTGCTTTATCGAAATTCTTCAAAGCTTTGCCGCGGTTAGCTTTATGACAACAACTTACTTGCATCATAAGTTTTTGATTGTTGTCCTGGAAACATCACTTTACTTACTGTGTGATAAAACTGGCTTAACCTTTCAGCGGTCGCACCCTTGCGCCGAACACAAGCAGTCGCGCGCGGTCTGTGATTCCGCAAATTTAAGTGTCTCGTTTGGGAAAACAAATGAATATTTCGACTTATTGTATAGCTTATGATTAAAAAGAGGTCTTAAACATGTGAAATAAAATAAAAACAACTTAATTACTCATTACTTCTTTTATTTGTACTTAATAGAACAAAGGTCTATAAAAACTCAAAATTTTTGACTCAGGGTGGAAATCACCGTTATAAATCAACATTAAACAAAACAAAATAGAATTTTCTTTTTTACAATTAACAACTTATAAACTTGACTATAATTATCTTAAATAAATCACATTCATCATCAATTGGCACTGTGTAATAGAAACTCTAAAATGACATCTATTTTTGAGATTATTTTACGTAAAGTTCTAGAATAATCTAATTTATAAAACGACTAATTTTTGTTTAGAATAACTATAATAAACTGTTCGTCCTTAGTGTCCATAATATCTACTCGAAGACCTCATCTTCTGATTCCACCTCCTCTAACATGCGAGATATTCGACGTTCTAATAAGTCTTCGTAATTCATTGTCTACAACAAAAATACATTGTTAAAACTATACTTTAATATTATTATAGTCTAAAGCATAAAAATTAATAATAAGATACGAAAAACATAAAGTATTTACCTCGGCTTCGGTTTAATTGCACTGGATTGTTCTGGAACACAATCGGTCGCGCGCGGAATCTGAGACCGCAAACACAAATAAGAAAGCACGTGTACATGCGACGTATGTCACAGGGCTACTGAGAGGTGCTACTTGATCCCCTCGAAGGTATCACGGAAGCGCAAGCGTCTATTGTTTACAGTTTCAGTATATTGACTAAAACAAGTTCGTTGCGGACTCAGAGACCGCGCGCGACCGCTGGAAGGTTAAAATGAGTCCAAAAAGAAAACTAACAACCCTCACCTACGCTGATAAATTAAAAGCTATAGAAGCAGTGAAAAATGGATAGACCCTTGATAACTTAAAACCTCTATAACTTAAAATATTTTGTGTTTCCCTTGGACTTTAACTTATCGAGGTTCTACTGTATATTGTTGGTACATATATTGTTTTTGTGGGTGCCATTTGTGACACTTTCTAATTTCTATATAAATAATCAATTGTCAGTAATTAGATGCCTCGTTTATATTCAATTCTGAAGATAAAAAGTTCAGATCAAACATGGGATAAACATAAATAATCCTTACTAGTAAGGAAGGTCCCTGAATGCACAAGTTCACAATATAACATTGTAGGCATGATCCGAAGATTTTGTAAACTGCAAATTCACGTCTTTTATTTTAAGTTTTATGAATTAGCTATAAGTTTCAGAAAGCGGTCCATGGAAGAACATACTTAAATTTGGTGCATCTGCACCAGAGATTATGAATCAGCTTTCAAATTGAATTACAACCATTTTATTCCGCCCTTTGTGCAAATAAATATTTTAGAGTTTTAACCCAAATCCCGCTAATGATTTCCTCAACTGCGTGACACAAAAAGTTCGTCCCACTTTCCGGGAACATAAATGGGGATTGTTTTTGCAACTTGCATGCAGTTGAAGTGTAAACGAGAAAGGACGTTTGTTCAACTAATTGCTTGACTGTAGCCAGTTTAAATATTAAATGTTGTATTTTTTAATGGGATGAAGGCAAAAATATGGAGTGTGCTCTTTATGTTGAAGTGATAATTTTACTAAATTCTATTAGACTTCGTTAACATGTCCTGTAGTCATTGTAGTTTCAATAAGTAGATTAATTATTTTATCAATACTGCATTTTCAATTAGTACCTAGTTGATGTTCATGAATATATTTTATAATTATTAATATATTATATAATATTAATATAATATAATATTATATTAATATATTTTCAAAATAATCGCCTTAATTCGCCAAAATAGCCTTAGCGCTCTATAATATTTATATATCTTACTCTCTTTTTCATATGGTCTGTTTGATTTACTTGTTATACAGAAACATTATTGTTCCCAATAATAATAATTAATAGTTACGGTACCTACGCCTTGTTGACATTCTAGGTATGTGGACCATTTAGCTTATCTCGACAATTAGTGTGCCTGATGACAGAGTCGTATTGAAATATGTTTATCTAAACAGCCATTTAGTAAAACGATATTCTGAGAAATCTTTAATAGATTCTCAGTATTATGAGATATGAAGAGGCCGACAAATAGGGAGTTATTTAGGTACCTATGTAATATTTCTATTCCTTACTAACATATTATATAAGATACAGGCAGCACAATACTACCTGATACTTATCTAGAGATTTCTGCAAAATATAAAGTTATTCCTAAGTAGGTACTTGTACACGGACTTATTCTATAAAAGCACTAAAGAACGACAGAAAACATGTATTTCGTAGGTAAACATTTTCATCAGGTCATTCTGTGGAGATCGATTTTACAAAAAAATGAAGATTGTTAATTATAATCTTACAATCTATGCTTACAATGCAACCTCTAACGTTGTAAAGGTTTGAGGTAATAACAAATTACGATTTTAATCCAAAGGTTTACCTTACGATAAAACTTCAATCATCAGTATTAGGTGTGTATCATTTTGTAACATTAATAACACTTCTATTTCACAGCCTCGGAGTGTTCCCAAGCAATTCTTTTATCATTCAAGCCGCTAATTGATTGCTATTAATTAAGCCATTTAAAACCGTGACGAGTAAAAGGAAAGCGCAGTTTATTAGGCCGGTTTCAATTGATATCGTTAGGTAACACTTATGCAAATACGATGCACGCCTTATCTTTGTGGACAAACGTATTGAAACGCATCCAGAATAATTGACATTTACCTACTCTAAAATGTGGGTATTTATAATTACATGTTGTAGATAGTTTAGTGTTATGATTGTTGTGGTTAAGCGTTCTAGGGAGCATCCGTTATATTGATGGGTAACCGAATTGTGGATTGACGTACGTTATGGATGTGAATTTATATGTTTAAATGTGGATTACCCCAAACTGTAGATGATATAAACATTTAAATAATGTTGTTAAATAATACTGTTTAATAGTAACTTCAATAAAAAAAATAAAAACATTTAATGTTATTGAAGAGACAGTCTTTCATTTACAAGAATCTCACACATTGCCAACTTTAATTGTATTGTAGAAACTGGAACAGTTCAGTTGTGTGGCGTGGCGAGGGGTTTTTCTTGAAGCGTCCCGCGCGCTCTTATGCTCCACCCAGGGGGCGTAGCCCAAAAGGTGCACAAGCATGATTGATAATTGGCATTGTATTAATTAAAAAACCTAGATATATTTCAATTTCAATTTGCTTTTATTTATTTCAAAACTTTCGATAAGAAAGTAAAAGAGAAGTAGTTTCAAAGCAATTCATTAATGTTATTAATAGGTATGCTTTTTTCATCTCAAATAACATTTATAAGTACTTAGGTATAAATTTTAAAACCTAGCCATTATCTAATTCAATATTATTAAGTAGGTACTAGCTGTGCCCCGCGGTTTCATCCGCATTGTTCCGCTCCTGTTGGTCTTAGCGTGATGATATAGGTATTATAGCCTTCCATAAAAGTTATATATGTATAACGGCTGTCTAACACCGAAATAATTTTTCAAATCGGACCAGTAGTTCCTGTGATTAGCGCGTTCAAACAAACAAACTCTTCAGCTTTATAATAATATATTGCAATAAAAATAGCTAGAAATAAAATAAAACATTTGCTATTGAAATATCGCAACGATTTCCCAAGCATCATTGACAATACACTTTGAACGCAAAAACCTTCGATTGGTTACGAGCTAATTCTAACGAGATATTTCATAACGTGCAGTATTGTACAGTATTGGTTATTAAATACATAAAAAAATTTTTATGTATTTAATAACTAATTTTATTTTATGTATTTAATAACTAATATAATAAAATTTTAAAATATACATTAAATAGTGTCCTAAAAGCTGTTATTGATGAATTGAGATAATATTTACTTTATCTTCTTCTAGCAAAATGAATAGATAGATATCCACCACACATACACCACTAGTTTTTAATCAGTACAAAAACTTTAAGGACATATTAGCGAATACATTATTATCATATGTATGATGTAAGAATTACATAATATCGATAAATAGCAAAGATATAACCATTTGTTTATTTAAGAAAGTCTCACTAAAATCATAGACACATTGCAGAGTTCATTGACTTATTCGTTGATAGTATTACCTAACCTTGGACAATAAAATGAAACAAGACATGTAGGTAGTTACTAACTTTATTTAGTTTAATTCCTAAATTCAAATCTCCCCTTCATAGGTACTTCATCCAGGCTTAGGACCGGCATAATTACTTTTTACAATAAATTAAATAGGTACGTAGGTATGTAATTACAAAACAAACAATATCAAAATAAAATAAGCTATTCTGTATTGAAAGAAAAAACGATTTTGGCGTATTTAAGAAGTTAGAATCAGCTCTATTTACAATACCTAATCTGTATTGAAAGAAAAAACGATTTTGGCGTATTTAAGAAGTTAGAATCAGCTGTTTTTACAATACCTAATCTGTAATGAAAGAAAAAACGATTTTGGCGTATTTAAGAAGTTAGAATCAGCTGGTATTTACAATAATCTTAACTAACCTTACAAGTATTTCAATTGTCCTTCAAAATGTCCATCACCATTGTCAATACACAGACGTGAACGTTTTATTAAATTGTTTTTTAACGAGAGAAGTACCTACGTTTTTTTGTCTTTTCACTTCATCCAATATGCGCTGTTTTAATTGTTCGACACTAACCGGCTCACTTTTGTTCACTTAATTTCACTCCACAAAAAGAGGTCCAAGGGTGTGAGATCAGGTGAGCGAGGAGCCCAAGCTGCAGGCCCGCCTCGACCGATCCACTGACTTCCAAACTCCGCTGTGGGAAATTCATGAACCGCAGCGTTATTCGATATTCGTACTACGTCGAGGATCCTCTTCAAAATACGCTAGTACATTACACGAAAACATTTTGTGACAACGCCTGCTGGTAAGCATTTACCACGGTTCGTACATTTGGCGATCGAGCGTTCGGGACTCTGGTACCTACTTCTTATCTGTACATACGTACTGCTGCACTCGCATTTTCTCCACTCAAAAAGAACGCACGAAGCATAAGTACATAATCCCGTGATGTGAATTGATATGACATCGTACCGGGAAGAACGTAAACAAACGCGACGAAAAAAAGCAAGTTTTCACTTCCGCTAACAATTTGGCACTGTTTTGGCAATTGGCGGGCGCAGGCCGCAGAGGGAAAGGGGGTGGCGGGGTGAGGAATGGGCGAATGGCGAGCTTGGACGCGAGTTTGCCGGAATTTATCAATGGATCTGTGCGACGGACATACTCGAAATCGTACGCTAGAAAATTACAACACAATACCTAGTGTGGGTCATTGATTAAATTTAGGTTTAACAATTTTTACATATTTATGTGGACAATTTTGGGACATTTCTGTTTGTTAGTGTTTTTAATTATTTCTTACACAAGTATGATTGGTTAAAGATACTTAACACCCTGTAAAATTTTTTGTACTGATTAAAAACTAGTGGAATTCGTATAAACACACATCGAAACTGTTCGATGGTACCTACGTCTAAATGGGCACTAGGAACCGAAAATTAAGAGCAAAATAAATTAAATAATACAAGAACAACTCTTTAAAATAAATAAAAGTATACACATTTAAAGTATAGTCATATAGCACTTAACTAAATGATCCCTTTTCATACAAAATGCTGAAACAACATCCAAGAGGATCACTTTACTAAGTACTCTTAAGTCCATAGACAAATCTATTGATCGCAGCTCTTAGACTGGCTGGCTTCCAACTACTTGATAACTACTTCCCGTAAAATATCATATTGGTAAGGAAAATTAATGCTTTTTATGTCCATTTTTTAGTATAATGATTACATCAAAAGTGACCTTGTTATTGTGGTAGGTAAGTGCCAAATAATATTCATCTGTATTCGTATTCGAATATTTTGATCTATATTAGTAGGTCCTGATCTTTTTATTTACAATACTAGTCAATCGATTACAAATCATAGTACTTAAAAAAAAAAATCTTCAACACAGTGACTAATTTAGGGTATCTAATTACCAAACAAAGCTTTTCAAATAAAAGTTACAGTTTTTAAAGTCTTTCTAATAAATAGTTTTGTTCAAAACAAACATCAAAGAAGAAAATATAACAAGTTATAAGATTGGAGACTTTGTACCACATATCTTGAATGTTGTCTATTCCTGGCGTTATCTCCCACTTTGCACGCACACTAACAATAGCATAGAGTATACACATTGTTATGAAAAAATCGTGCTTTATGGTATGGGACGTTTTCTGTGTGAAGATTATAGATAATTTTTATTTGTAGGATAAAATGTTCTACAAAAGAATGCTGGTGGCGAAACGAAATGGAAATGTTCGAAGAAATATAAAATCTTAAAAATATCATCAAACAGATTTAAATTGTTTAAATTAATTTTGTAAATGTGTAATGCCATTCGAGAACTACATACAAAAAAAAAACAAAATATAGATTTTTTACAACTAGAATAATAACTCCGAAATGGCTTTCAATGATTATTTGAGAAATTCCTACCAACTATCATTCAACACCGCAGACCACTATCATTCAACCTTTCAACAATACACTAAAATAAATCAAACCTCTGCATAATCGTTCCCATTCCAAGCATGATATAACATTTGGATGAGAAAAGTAGGGTGATCTAAAAACTTCACATTATTTATACCGGTCTATTGGCACACGGGTTCGGCCAATAAATATCAGTAAGAGAATTGGGGCAATTGCAACATCTAATTGCGATTATCTAATGGGCTCTCTTCACATTGGGCAGCGTTGGGCGTGTAGAGGCAATCACGATAGTTTAAGAGCCTAAATGCCTGTGATCAGCCGTAATTATTGTAGATGTTTATTCATAATCGCCGTAATGGCAGCGAACATCGACGATCATTTGTTGGGCCAACGCTCTTGATTGTGAAGATGGGTCATAAGACAAGAGGAGTTACGAAGTTTTAAAGCAGTATTAATTCCAGTGTAGACAAATGTCAGAGCTATATGCGTTGTCTAGCGCCATCACATTCCCACACTGGCAATAATACTGCTTTAAGACGAAATACAATCATACTTGTGCACCTTTTGGGCTACGCCCCCTGGGTGGAGCATAAGAGCGC
>CAJQZN010040262.1:0-17194 GCA_907164685.1 Colias eurytheme
GATATCTTTTATTCTTCTCTTCGATATTTTGGTTTGGTTTTCATCTAAAGTGCGCTTCATATGAACTGAGCGCGGCAAAATTAAAACATAATAAAATAATCTCAAAAATAATAGGAACCTATTGAGTAACTATTAATGTTTTACAGCAAGAAGCATAATCTGTAATGAGATTGCAAGTCCTAAGCGAAGGTAAGAGGCGTGATACTTTCTTTATTTTCTTTTCCTGCATAATTTCCTTTGTCTTTCAGTGGTACTTAATATAATATTCTACTTATATATGAACTAGGTACTTAAATAAAAAAAACTACATAGGTAATATATATCCATTGGTAAATATTTATAATAATGCCTAATTAATTTCTCGACTATTTGTAATTGATGAATTAAAATTTATTATTAGGTAGGTACTATGTTTATGTCATGTTCAATCATTTAAAATTTGTAATTATTTTGGTTGTACTAGAACATCAAGGTTCAGAGATTATCTTTGCATAAGTTATACCTACTTATGTAAAATATAATGAAAATGCAATCATAGGTGATTACTTTTTTATTATTAATAATCATTTCATCTTATAAGTTACGTAAAAGTAATTAGTTATAAGTATATTAGCGTAAACTTAAATTGTGGCATTGTCGTCACTTCCATTAATTCCTGGCTTGTTAAATTTTTAATTGTTTAAATCATTATAATTACTAGTATGAACCTATAAAACGAATTGCATATTTTCCAAATTACAGCAAAATATCTCGAACGTCCTATGTAATATAAAACAGAGCATACGATTTATTTTAATAATTTCAGTACTTACAGTAATAAACCTCAGGGCTCGGAGTAAATCCCTCGGATCCCCAAGCGATAGCCGCGCGCGCGTAATTGGGATTTGCGTTAGTGGGAATGCAACTTTGCCATTAAAGTTTTCGTAAGTCATATTTTACGAATTTTTTAAATCCAAATACAGTATTTTTCGAGTCTTGTTGGGTTAAAATGTCTTTTTACTTCCCCTTTTGATGATGTGCGGCGGTCAGCAAGTAAAATCGCGTAACTCCGAATTTAATAAAAAAAGTAATTGCACCTACATGGTTACACGTCGAGGCAGGACTGTAATTAAATTCACTGTTTATGGAAGTAAATATTTATTAATACAATCGGAAGTACTCTGGTCACAATTCTGCACTTCATCCTGTACTGTTTTCTGCGTAGTATTCCACCGTCCACGTACTTAAATGTTAAAACGTCACAAATAATATACCTATGTGAATACACCCTTTGTTCCGCCTTTCCCTAGGTTATGAGAAAATATATCCAATCGCCCATGCTAGTAAATATCGATTCGGTAAAGATGTACCATTTATTGGTAGAAAAACAAACATAAAAGTATACAAAATGCATGTAACGCAAAACATAAATCAGAACGATTTGATCGTGATTCACAGGAATTGAAATCACCATAGTTTTTTTTAAATTAATTCTTAACAAACAAACATGAAATCATTTCTTTCCTAAGTATATTGATATATAAAATATATAAAATAAGTAAAGATAAAGTAACTAGGTATTACTGATGAATTGTTTTCTGTCAAATTTCAGGCGTATAAGGGTATAACTACTGCGATCGTCGCTCGATCGCTCGAAAAGCAATAATCTTAGTGATAACCCGTGACCAAGTTGCAAGGATCCGCAGTGGTCTAGCAGCTAGCTACATGCAAGGAATAAACCATACCTGTTCAGATTGTCATGGTTTGTATCTAACTATACTAATATAATAAAGCTGAAGAGTTTGTTTGTTTGAACGCGCTAATCTTAGGAACTTCTGGTCCAATTTGAAAAATTATTTCGGTGTTAGATAGTCTATTTATCGAGGAAGGCTATATATCATTACGCTAAGATCAACAGGAGCGGAGCTACGCGGGTGATACCGCGAAGCGCAGCTAGTTATTAATATAGTATATTAACTTAGTATATAATTAACACTCCAGCCATCTCAGCTCAGGTAGTAAATATTTATACGGTCACTCAAGACGTATAATGTAGGTTTTTACTTTCTACTAATTGCGTAAGAAATAAATTTCAATTTGAAACAGTTTTAAATAGCCGAGCGGCCCGACCGGGCCGAGACACAATAGATTTTCTATTGTGTCTGTGATCCGAGGACTGACGGATTAATTATTCTTTTTCTGTTCTCGTCCCGCCAATTAGTGATCATTTTGCTTGTTTACCTTTTACCGTGGTTGCCTGGAAGAGATCACTATTAAGTGATAAGGCCGCCAAAATAGTTGTACTCTGTTCTATGTGTATTGTGTAAGTAGTTCTAAGGCTTCTGTAAAACTATTAAAGAGTTAAATAAATAAATAAAATAAATAAATATACATATTTAAAGAAAGCTGTTGTAGATAGTACTTAGTTCATCCCTTTCAATCATGTGGTCATATAGCGTATCAAAGCTTCCCACTTACCATATTACCTAAATATAATTTTTGTTTTGGTTGAGGATATTATCGTTCATCAGAAAATCAGTAGAAAATAATTAATAACGATTAGTAGGTAGTCAGTTTAGCCATGAATAGACTTCCGTAAATCAATGCTACTACAACTCAATAAATTCCTGGCTACTTTAGCGACTATTAGATACGTCTATGTGTCTTTTTAAAATCTATATGAGAATCGGTTCTCATTTCACAAAAATATATTTTGGTAACCACTAGAAGTTACTATCGATGAAAAAAAAAAATAAATAAATAGCCACAAAATATTTAATCGCTATTAATAATTAGCACCTGTATCCTAATAGTTTTATTAATTGCGCCCGCGGCCGCGTCGCGACCACGATAACGCTGTAGCGTTACCCGGGTTACTTGCGTACAAACATTCGCTTGTAGGCTAAATAAATTTTCAAATGTCCGTGCGAATGTGAGTGACCGGCACTAGGGCATAGTATTGATAAATTGATCCAAGACACAAGAGTGTATAGATCTGCGCCCGCGCAGGCGACACTTTGAGTTGTTACGTCAACGCCACCAACTAGCAAGGTCCAATCCACCAGTTATCGTGAATACGCGCTGGCCTTCAAACGTGTGTGATAGATATATTTTATTTAAGTGCTCAGTTTTGATCAAAGGACTTCGATTGTTAAGTGAGTTGTTTTCATCTGTTAATTTAAACTTTAAACGGGAAATGAATTGAATTATTAAGCTATGTATAGACTATAGACTGCTTCATATTTTTTATAAATCAGATAAATAATTTTGTAAAAGATGTGGGATGTTGGATCTTATTAGAATAATGCTATTATACGAGAAACGTAGGAAGTACCTAGGTATTGTTAGATATCTGTAATGTAACAACCATTATAAATAAATTTAACCAAGTATTGAAAATGAGGAAGTCATCAAGTAATGCAGTCGTTTATGATAATAGAGGGTTTATGATGACATTTTTTGGTAATTTTTCCTCGTATCGTTTAATAATGTTTTGCAACAGGAAATATATTTTAACGTATCCAATAAACAACTGCGTCTTAATCTTAGAAACGATATAAAACATGTACTTGGTGAATATTTTTCTCTTATTATTGTGAGTTGCAATTAATAATTGTACACTTATAGTCTAAGGTTAAATACATGGTAGATACCTATTATGAATGTATAATATAAAAACAAGTTATACATGCCTCTATTAAAGGTACTACATAGTTAAAAAATCTATTTATCATTATAAATAATATAATATGTAGCTATAATGACTGCGACATTGTTATTAATTACTAGTTGAATAGAAAAGAAATCTGGTTGTATATTACCCACTTATAACTGCAACAACAATTATTGTATTAAAATAGCAAAATAAAAAGAAATGTGAGAAACTTCCAACATAGGTTTATTCCCACGCAAAACTCTACAATTTGAAATCTTTATTGAATATTTTTTTGCTTTTCTGAATCAAATGCTTTAAATATTGTTTTATTTTTTTATTTTAAAGATACAGAGACTAAATTAATGCACTTATTGGAAACATAAAATGAATGTAATGTAGTATTGTTGTGTAGATAGGTACATATGTTGTATTTTTTCATTGTAATTGATGCAGTGGTCATAAAACCAGTCTTCCAAACCGGATTAAGCGGTTCAAATTTTTTGAGTACGTAAATTTGGGACCAAGGCACTTATGGGTCATACTATGCTTAACTGACGTTTAAAAAAGACGGAGGTTCTTTTTAGAGTATTTTTTCTCTAGATTTTTTAACAGTTAGTTAGATCTTTTCAAGTAAGTACCTATTTTATTAACACTATTTTCCACGTTTAAACCAAACCAATACGACGAACTTTTTTTTACGATACGATGAATTAACCAGCCATCATTATGATAAAAATATTATGATATTTTAGACATCAGTAATTTAATCTAACTAGGTAGGTACAATATCTATAATCGGTGCACGCGTACTTACAAAAAATGTAAAAATATACGAAATATATTGTAATACTGTGCAAATGTATTAACTATCGTTATTTTAATCACGTGTTATAGTTATCTCTTCTCTTTTGTTTAGTTATAAGTACATAATTAATTAATTATATTGTCTTTATAATTAAAAGGATTCGTCTAATGTGTTGCTAATCGTAAAATTCGAGAAGGGCTCGATAAATTCGGCAATTTTTTGCGTGTTTGTTAAAAAAAATAGCCGACTTTATATTAAAGCCGTTTTCGAAGGAACAAGGAAGGTTCTAATGTGGAAAACGCACGAAAATGGGGCAACGGGGTGGAACAACGTCTGCTGGGGCAGCTAGTTAGATATAATATGAAGTTAAAATTTTAAACCTTGGTTACATTTTGTGCTATATTTACCCAGATCTTCGCACATCGTGAGAATCCTATGTGTACTAAAAGATAAGATTAGTGACCTACAAGTACTTTCGAGTTGTATTTTTATGACATAACTGTCGGATAATAATAATTATACAATCTGAAAATTTCCACAACCACAGTAGGTATTTTAATAACACATGTTTCAATTGATTAAAATAACAACGACATAAAAATGTATACTTTAGATAGGAAGTATAGGGATTGATGATATGTCTTGAAAAAGATACGTCAAAACCTAATTAGTTGCAAAGACAATTAGGGATATCTACACCATTAGCACAGTATTACCATCCTATATATTGTAATACTGTGCCATTAGCTATAACCATTGTCAAATACCTAGTAGACAATTTACCAATTGAGATGTATTTTTTACTGCATAACCAGAGATTACTAAATAGTTAAATTACTTAAATATTTTATACAGAAAACATAGGTATCTACCTGCATTGTTTTAATTAAATTAGGTACATATAATCACACACTAGACCGCTAGATAATATTTAAACGACCTAACTAGTCCCGAATTGTATTAGTTCAGTTTTTTTTTTGTTGTAAATAAGTAAAATAAATGGCTTTGTCACCTTATAATAACTTCTACTTATGTAAAGAAAAACGTATGTCGAATATTGCATGAGTAGAAGTGTCTGGTACACCAATTTGTACCAGCATTATATAATCATAATCAATAATTGCAATATTTTAAGATAAATTATAAAAATAAGATTTTATTAGGTATGTAGGTGCCTCAGTCATTACCTAGATAAGATTGCATTGTTATACTCTGTCCATTATATTATTTGCTTTTTGACAGCTTCACGCCTATGTTTAATTGTATTGTCTATGTTAAAATGTCATACAAATAATTATCGTACTTCATGGACAGGTCCCGCCCACTTAGTGATGCCTACACAGAATTATTCAATGATGGGTCGATAGATTAAAATAATCGATAGAAATACTCTGTAAAATATATCCGATACAGAAAAACTCTTCTATTATGTTATATAATTTAAACGTAAAGACAACCAAATTGTAAGATAGAAACCAATAAATAATAAAATATTAGTTTAGTTTAGTTTTAACATACAATGCATAGATATGTGGTCTTATTATTACATATCTTATTAGTACGTTTACGTTGTAATTATTATTTACGTACCTGATTCGATTTATGATAATATTTTGAATTTATAATTGAAATGGTATCACAATCGATAATCTTTTGAACATCACTTCTGGTATCACCCGTCGAGCTGTCAAAAAGCAATTCTTATAGTGGACAGACTATAGTGATTTATAGGTGGCTAATCGTTTGTGATAAGAATAACAAATGACTATCGGACATACAATAAGCTGCATGATGTAATTAATATCAATAAGTAATTAGTAAAGATAGAATTGTACCTATGAACTTATATATCCGCTGGATAATATGTATAATATATACCTAATGTCGGTGTTTTTATCTATAATATCTCCAAAATAAAACCGGCCAAGTGCGAGTCGGGCTCGCGCACAAAGGGTTCCGTAGCAGCAAATATAATAAATTACAGTTAAATCAACCTATCTCAAAAACTATAAGAGATACTTTGATCAAACCAAAAATCGTTGAAAGAGTTAATTAGCATGCATCACCTCTATTTTTTTTAGAATTTTATACCCCGTAGTTATAAAAATAGAGGGGGGGGGACATACTTTTTACGACTTTGAGAGCTGATATCTCAAAAACCGTTCACTTTAAGAAAAATGTTTTTTAGAAAACTTTATATCATTTTAAAAGACCTTTCCATTGATACCCCACACGGGTATGTACATCGAAAAAAAAAATTTCATCCCTCAGTTACATGTATGGGGGGCCCCACCCCCAATTCTTTTTTTTACTATTTAGTGTCATATTTTTGTAGCGGTTCATACAACACATATTCCCATCAAATTTCATCACTGTAGTACTTATAGTTTCCGAGTAAATCGGCTGTGACAGACGGACAGACGGACAGACGGACAGACGGACATGACGAAACTATAAGGGTTCCGTTTTTGCCATTTTGGCTACGGAACCCTAAAAATAGTAAAAAAATTAAATACTAGAAAAATAAAATAAATAATGTCACTGTTTAAACCTGTTATTTATCATAATAATTGTATGTATAATCAATAATGTATAATGAAATATGTATACTAATCGCGAAACATTATGTGGCCACGGTGATGATTCGGCAGAGATAACGCTTTGTTATACGGTCTATTTTGTTAGATAAAATGAATTGTAAAGGTCAAGTTAAAAAAAAATTGTGTAAAATTTTGTTTTTTTTTTATGGATTGATATTTTAAAATCCGATTCCAATACAAAGTGCAGTGCAGTTTATAATTATTAGGCAAACTATCTTTTGAGAATTCCCATCATCATCATCGCTGGATGATAATAACAACTAGGTTTAAATATTTTGAGCAATAAAATATCAAAATAATTGGTTCAAAGTTTAAACAAACGTATTCAATACTATTGGTTATATTTATTACCAGGTGTGCCTCGCGGTTTTACCCGCATTGCTCCGCTCCTATTAGTTTTAGTGTGATGATATATTATATAGCCCTATAGCCTTCCTCGATAAATAGGCTATTTTTAAAATCGGATCAGTAGTTCCTGAGATTAGCGCGTTCAAACAAACTCTTCAGCTTTATAATATTAGTATAGATAACATGGTGCATGGGTAGGTATTACGAAAAACTATCGTTGCACAAACTATTGATATGAATAGATATACCTAATTTTACGTAAATTCACCATCTTAAACTTGACAAACGCTGCAATCAACGTGCGCTATCTATAATGCAATATCTACTTAGTAAAAATAATGTGCAATCATGTATTATTGGGTATTATCCTGAAAGATTTGTTTCCTTATGGCTTCCTATTAATGAACAATAGCCACATACTACACGTTCATATTCTTCATATTATTTCAATGCCATTTGTGTATTTATATTAATCTCCACGTATAATTATATAAATTAAAAGACAACTTAAGTATATACAATTAACAGTAACAAACATTAGTGAGGTATTTCATTTTTCAAAATTTTACATAATATTAAATTCCATATCTAACTATGTTGAATTTAAGTAAATGCAAACAAAAAACATAATAAATCGGACAATCCAAATTCTAATCCGTATTTTCTTGTTAGTCACTTTCAATAAGAAATAGAAAAACTTAGACATTATTTTATTCCCTTATAATTGTATTTCAAGCAATAGGAAGGGCTTACTGATTAGTGATAACAAAAATGTTTTTTTTATTCAGAATAAAAAATGTCGGAGAACAAAGCACTGGAAGATTCGTCGAAGTACATCGATGAGATGAGAAGCTGGTTGAACCAGCAGCCGCACCTACCGAAAAATATAGGTAATAATTAATATACTAGGTACTTATGTTTAACATTAAGGAAAATTAAATTTCAAACATTCCTCGCAAAGCCCATAAAATCAATAAATTAGCACCTCTTATGAATAGTACAACATTTTTTACAATAAAGTCATATTCTAATAAACAAACTCGTAAAAACACGCTTGTATATATTTTTAAAGCCTTGAAAACTTCCCGTTCGCATAAAAATGAAAATACTTTTAATATTATAAATGGCAAAGTTTGTGAGGAATGAGGATGGATGTATGTTTGTAACTCGTACATGAAAAAACTGCTGGAAGGATTTGGTTGATACTTAACATAACATGAGCTAAAGAAAAGCTTGATTTTGCTCGCGGATTCGTTCGCGGGCGAAACCACTGAGCAAAGCTAGTACCTGTACTCATACATACTACTACATAATATATAATAATATATTAGGCGCTTCCTGTATTAAACAATGTCACAATATCAATTAAGTATCTAGATAATAGACCTAGAAGCTACATACCATACAGGTGTTCTAGCAAATACTGTAAGCGACCCAATAATGCGGCTTTTTGCGTATTTTTTCATGCACAATCATCTTTGAACTTTCTGATGTTTTAGGTTTGTTTATAAATGTATTTATATACTTTAGTAAATATGCTTGCGATAAATCAAATAAATAAGTGTTAATAACACCAAAAGAAGTATTATTCAGTTTAATTTTTTAAGTATTATTGATTTGATAAACAATTATGCAGTGCAAAAGAGTATAATCCTGCATTATTGTTTATCAAATCATTGTCACTCCTATATTAAATCCGTAATTGAGTAGACGTGCAAATTGTTTATATTTTGTATGGCAATCTTAATATATATAAATCTCGTGTCACAATGTTTGTCCTCAATGGACTCCTAAACCACTTAACCGATTATAATAAAATTCGCACACCATGTGCCTATCTAACTTGAGAGATAGGATAGTTTAAACATGTAGGTACCACGGGCGAAGCCGGGGCGGACCGCTAGTATAATATAAAAAAATGTGCCATAAAAGTATATTTATTATGATCAGCAGCTGTCCTCTAAAAAAGAATATAAATATGTACAAAGATAGATAGAATCATTAATCTTCGATAATATAATTTGTATTGATTTAAATTTTGCTTAAAACATTTTTGATTTATTTATTTAAATAATATAGGTACATGAAACATTGGTATAAGCAATATAAAAATATATAAATAGCTCCAAATATTATGCAGTAGGAGGATGTGAAAAGTTATTTATTTAAAAACATTCGCGTATAGAACATTTTTTTTCATCGACCCAAAATTTATACA
Organism: Colias eurytheme; assembly: GCA_907164685.1. Classification (NCBI taxonomy): domain Eukaryota; kingdom Metazoa; phylum Arthropoda; class Insecta; order Lepidoptera; family Pieridae; genus Colias; species Colias eurytheme. Next base: position 9,606 of record CAJQZN010040262.1, read on the forward strand.
ATACAAAATCTTATCTTAGTTACTAACTTACTAATATTATAAATGCAAAAGTTTGTGAGGATATTATGTTTGTGTGTTTGTTTCTATTTCACGCAAATTCTACTGAACCGATTACAATGAAATTTAGCACAAATATAGAGGGTAACTTGGATTAACACATAGGATTGGTTTTATCCCGGAAATACCACGGGAACGGGAACTAGGTATGCGAGTTTCCCTTTGAAAACGCGAGCGAAGCCGCGGGCGGAAATCTAGTACATATAATATAACGGAGCAACTTATAAAATATATCATTATAATTATTTCACAGACAAATAACTTTCGAATTATTTATAGATCCGAGTATATCATAATCTTACCATAGAATTTACATACGACTACGGTTTTCACGGTAAAAAGCACACGGTACGGTTAGAATATGATAATTTTCATAATTTAGTTTTAAGTGAAGTTCCTCAAATATATTAAAATTTGTTCGTTACGAAATTACAAAACCGTTTTAGTTAGAAAATACATACTAAGACTAAAATAACACTTAATAGAATATGTTAAATTGAATAGCATAATAGCTAGGAAGTTGTTGATTTCGACCATGAAAGAAGTCAAGGCTATCAACATTTTACTATACACAGCCGACCTGCCCTCGCGATTCTAAAAAAATGCCATCATACTAATACAGAACCAAGAATTTTATTTGTTTACTAGCTGTGCCTCGCGGTTTTATCCGCAGTGCTCCGCTCTTGTTGGTCTTAGCGTAATTATATATAGCTTATAGCCTTCCTGGATAAATGGGCTATCTAACACCAAAATAATTTATCAAATCAACCACAGGACAGTTCTTTGGCATATTATGATAATATATTATGATATTACATATGTAATTTGTAAAATTGTAAATCTGACATGACTATAAAGAGCAACTATGGAGTTTCTTGCCGATTCTTCTCCGTAGATACTGCTTTCCGAATCGGTGGTAAATGTAAAAAATATGTACTTAATGACGTTTCAAAAGTGCTTCTAGAAGAAGTCTAATTGAATAAATAAATGTTTGAGTTTGAGTTTGAGTTTGAATCGGACTAACGTAGTTCCTGAGATCAGCGCGTTCAAACATACAAACAAGCTCTTCAGCTTTATAATATTAGTACCTATAGATTTTTTTTTATTAGAAACTTAGATTATTTACCTACCTGTTAACTTTCTACTGTCCATAACGTCATATGTATATAACCAAGAAGCGCAACTCAGGGTCCCAAGACACAAGTATTTCACTTAGTTTGGGACCCACTGTCGTACATTAATTGTAAATCATATAATGGACAAATAAATTTATTTCATTTCATTTCATTATTTCATTATTTCAACTAAGTACAGACTTAATTTATTACATGAAACGGGATAAGATAACAATAAGCATTAATGGAGTCTTGATTTATAGCTAATCTCTTTTAATTATAATCATCGATTTTCCAAAATGCTTTATCTGTTTATGTAATTGAACGATAAATAGAATTGCATCAATTATAAATATAAAATTTTCCAACAATCATTAAATTATTATTAATCGATGTTAAAGATAAGACTATTTTCATATAGAAAAGTATAAGTATTGTATTGTATTAGCCCGTCGTGTCCAAAACTGGGCAAAGCGAATGAATCGCAATTTTGTGCCTAGAAAGACAGTTATTAGTAAATTGGTCAAGTTCATCCCGCCATCATCTATACATATAATAAAATCGTAGGAAAGTCAAAACTGTACATTGAATATTTTTTTAAAAGAATACATAATCCATGATCTATAATCGATATAGAAGCCAAAAATATAGTTTTTAGAATTTTTGTCTGTTTGTCTGTTTGTCTGTTTGTCTGTTTGTCTGTATGTTTGACCGAGCTAATCTCAAAAAGTACTGCATAGATTTACTTCAAATTTTGCATGAATATTCCTAAGAGGTCGGGTGAGGATAGTTTAAACATATTATCATGATATCACCTTCGGGGGAGGAGCTGTGAACCTTTATTTTTCTTACATATTCCGTGTACTACGACAGCGTACAATCTAAAGACTCATGTTTAAATGTTGGTTTCGAGTAAGCCATGCTATTATCTAGCTTTACAAAATAAAAACTATGTCATTAACGTAATTTGGGCAGAGAAACAGTTTAATGAATTTAGTAGTATAAAGACAAATCTGAAACAGCGCCATCTATGAGATTTCGTAAAAATCAAATCAATTTACATGTTAACACTACTGAAAATACTGTTGAAAATTAATAATTTAAATATAATCATGTTATTTATTTAACTCTTTAACCCATATCTTCCCTTCCCTATAAGGTGCGCTTATATTTCGTGTGAATATACTACATTTTTAAAAGTGAGGGTAGATGTTTATTATTTTAAGTCAAACTAGACACCATTACAATCTCAGAGCAATATTACAATTAATCTAATATTGATTGTGTTCATTGGTTACATTTTTAAAATCTTCGTGTTTTATAAATTTATAAAGAATAGAAAAAATTCGATCACGAGGCGGGACTCGAACCCACATAATTTCGTGATCGAATGTTTCTATTCTTTATAAATTTATATTTATAAAGCATTTGAATGTCATAAAACCAAAAATATCAAATTCAATCTTTGTGTTTTGTGAATTTTCACCATGCGTTCCCACAAAAGGTAAGTTGTTACTTTTATAGGTATTTATTATTTATAATGATAGCAATTCATGTTTTTTAAAGTGAAACTTTTATTACATCGTCTCAAACTTTTTGGTCTGTGTAGCGCATGTCGCGTGTCGGTGGAGCCGTACGATAATAATTATCGTACAAATACGATAATTTTGTGCCTAAGTTTCACTTTTACCGTGGTTTCATAAAACCACACAACATTTTTATTGGTTTTATAAAGGTTTTATATTACACTTTTAGAATGAAATAATAAAATGATGAATTCTTTTTGACTTTTACAAGATTTTGAGGTGCGTTGGGAACAGTAGTTTGTTGATAAAATTTTATTTGTAAGTAGTTAGCTTTTTTTATAGATTTACAGTTAACTTTTGATTTTTTATTTACAGATTCAATGTTCATAAAATTCCCCGCCTTTGGAAGACGATTTCTGCTGACAATTTTACAACACCACTTGAAAATTGATGATTTGATGATGAAGATAGTGGCAGCGAGGATTAAGTGGAAATTAGTAATCATAGACCGGGAGATACTGACACAAAATTTCGAGTCATTTGTAACACGGATGGCGGTTCTACAGGGGTCTTAGTACGCAATGACAAAAAGAAAAACGATGGTGTGAACGCTGGTACCGGTGGCTTAGTCGCGTGGGCGTTTGTCGAACTCGTCGGAAAAATAGCGAAAGTCAAACGATTTGTAACACAAAAATTTTAGAATTTACCGATAGCCCATAAAAAAGTAGTAGGCGGTAGTGTCATGCCATACTTTTCCGGTGTGACTTACAGCCCGCCATACCGACGCGAATGTGTTGATTTAAATAAAACAATCATTCAACCATTTGTACCAGGCTAACTTTTGCACAGGTAACTATCGTCGTGCAGCCATTTACGAAAATCGCCATGCCATACTTTTCGGACGATTCCAAATGGTCGCCATACCGCCGAAAATCTGCAAAAAATTTTTATTTCGCCAAACTTTTTGTACCAGTATTGCATTTAGATTTTTGGAGAGTATTTGATAAAATGTGACCATTATTATATTTGCCATACTTCTAGTAGGGGGAATAAGTGCTGTCATACTTGAAAACTTAATTTATTATTAATTTATATAAGTGAAGATTTCCAACACATAGATCTTTGAAATTTTGTATTTATATTTGTTGATCCTCAAACTTGCAGGAAAAATAAGTGCCATACTGTTACAAATCGTTTGACTTTCGCTATTTTCCGACGAGTTCGACTAACGCCCACGCGACTAAGCCGCCGGTACCAGCGTTCACGCCATCGTTTTTCTTTTTGTCATTGCGTACTAAGACCCCTGTAGAACCGCCATCCTGTTACAAATGACTCGAAATTTTGTGTCAGTATCTCCCGGTCTATCATCCGCTTCGTCAATTTTTGACTGAAGTTAATGTCCAACGTATGGTTCAATCATTGGAAGTATCTCGGGTAATTTTGGAGGATATTTTTCAGGAAGGAGAGAAGGGGCAGCCAACCACATATCAAAGTACTAGGTTTTAGTACCGAAAAAAATGTTATTGCCAAATGAAACATAAATTTTGCACTCACAACTGTACAAGTTATGATTTTTATTTTGACTTTGCTGTTATCTGATTATAATATTTATCGTTATGGCCATCGACCGTACTGGGATGAGAGTACATGATATACTCATCATCCAGGATTGCATAGAGCATTTTCACACTGAAAAAGATGTTTTCTTTGAATCAATCGTAGAACTTGCTTCATTTATTTATTTTTAATCATTTTACATAATATGTTTTATATTTGCCCATTTTCATTATATTTTATAAATAAAATGGAACCAACATAACTTTGTTGTGTATCATTTCTCTATTAATAACCCGTAGGCATATTTTCCAAGCGCCCCATTTAAGGTGCGGTCCTGAAATTTTAATGTATACTTTTGCCTAATATAAGCTCAAGCTCATTTTTAGATGAAAATAACAAAGAGAACTTATTTATTAAAATTTCGTAGATAAAAGAAATTATGTTACGATTTTATAAGAAAACACAGTATATTTATTAGGCGGCGGTGATTTTCCAGGCATAAGATATTCATCAGCTCAATAAAATTGAATAGTATGTTGTTAGTTATTCTTTAAATTCACAGATTGTAATGAGCATTTCCGCATGCAAGTTGTATCGTAGTTTAGATATATTAAAGTTCCAACAAAACCCTCAAATTTTTGAGCAGAGTTGAGCAAGATAATTTAAAAAATGTGCTGTGTTAAGTATAGAAAAGGTTAGTTCGTTGATAATTATTACTTCTTCATCATTTACATGTTGTTAAATGTTAGTAAAAATAAACTGTGACTGTTAATACTTTTGTTCAGTATTTACCTGTATGATTATTGCTTGGTAATTAATATGTATATTTTCATGTCGTATAGCTAATTATAAACATAAGTGTGATGTGAAACTAGCTGGATTTATTTTTACACACTCACAGCCATATATTTTATATTAAAATAGTGTTAATAGTGTAAATCATAATATTTTTTCACAATTAAAAATATTTCCTTTTTTCTGATGGTGTTGGCATCGAATTAAACCGCGCTGTCGTTTCGTTCACTAAAAGTGATGTTATGAGGACCGAATATGTAGCCGCCTCAACTTACGGAAACGAGAGTAACCTGCGTTGTCTGTTAGTTATTGTATAGTCGAATTTAACGTTACATGGAAATTGGAATCTAAATATATTATGTATACTTATATTAAATCTGTACATGAAATATATTTCCTAAATAACTATCACGGGGTGATTAGGGATCGACACTGATGCCAACGAAGCAAACAGTAAAATTTTTGTCCGTCTGTCTGTCCGTATAACCGTTATAGAAACAAAAACTACTCGACGGATTTAAACGAAACTTGGTACAATTATTTTACATATTCCTGAGCAGAGCAGTAAAAGTAGAGTTAAAGCTACACAGAAATCATATTGTATGAAAGAAATGTTCTCCTTATTATATAAAAAATATCTCCCGACATCATAAATGTATATCTTTTATGGTTGACTCACAATAACACGTGTAACTTCCGATAGCTTAGGAGTTCGAAGCTTTCTGATTATATTTGTCTATAACACTCTCAGTCCGTTTCAACTCAATTTTTATTTTCATGCATCAGTGCCACCTAAAAAATCTTTATCTCGAAAATCGAGCAAAGCTAAGAAAATGAGAAATAAGAGTTCTCAAGAATCGTTAGAGGTATACTCTAGGCCGAAAACAACATGTGTTATGCCAAGAACCTGAAACCGCTTCACAACGAGAATTGCGGCTCACAGCTGACCGCGAACGGCATGTACTATCCCATGAGACCGAAACCTTCACTGAGAGGGTATAATGTCTCACAGCTGATCACGGCCGTCATATTTTATCTCGAGAATCTGAAACTTTTACTCAATGTGAAGACCGTTTGACAAATGATAGGGTGCACCATAATATTATTCGATCTCTTGAAGATGAACATGAGCATAAGCAATGACTAGAGTAAGGACGCGAATATTGCAATTAATAATTGAGACAAAAACGATTAATAAGTTTGTTTAATGAAAGATTAGGAATTGAAACTATTCGGTCTCTGGAAACAGACGAATAGCGAGAGGCCCCTCTTACTGCAGACAGATTTTGACATAGTCTTAATGACTTAGATTAGAGGTAAACATAGAAGATCAATCTACGAATTCGGTGGTGGGGTCCGACAAATATAAAAGTGGGTTTGCTTATAACCTCACAATTGATTACAGATCATCTTCTGTATAGGCGATATTAACGTAGTATGTTATTTTTGTAATGCTTTAAAGTGGAGTAAGGACAATTTTAGAGTTTCATCAGGTTAATTCGTATGTATGCAGTTTTAAATCGACATTAGAAGCTTTTCCTCAAGATGGTGAATGGTGATATTAATATAAAATTGTTATAAATGCCGATAGACGGACGTCTATCGGCACTCAGGAACTTCCTGGGCGTGTTATAACGCCCAGGCCACAGTATTACAATTTTTTCTACAGCAGGGCGACGAATGTATTTTCGTATAGCAACGGAGGGGAACTCGCGGGGGGTCAAGTGACGCGGGCCACGTACCATTAACATGCTTAGTTTGTGGTACCGAGCGCCAAAGAAAGTCATCGTGTTTTTGTTTTGTTACTATGTAAACTAACGTAATTTAATAATTAGGTACAATATATTCTATAACGGTGCGCTCAAACTGTTAATCTACATTTAATTTAGATTATTATTTGAAATACTAAGTAATGTAGAATTTAAATCACATTCATTCATGTTTTCCTCAGATTTTCGATTTCCTCCGATTTTAAGATTTTCTTATCAGTGTTCAATTTTAATTTAGTTAAATTTTATAAGAGACAATTAAGAACATTCAAAAATAAAGTGTCACGTATTTTTTTAAACGACGAATGACGAAAAACGACGTAATCGTGGACGAAGTCGCGGGCAACAGCTAGTAGACAAATATATAGGCAAACTAGTTTTCGCGGCTTCGCCCGCGTTTTCAAAGAAAAACTCGCGTAGTTCCAATTCCTGAAGCATTTCCGGGATAAATAGCCTATGCCGTCTGGGTCTTCAGCTGCTATCTACATAACAACATTCATTGTAATCGGTCCAGTAGTATTTACGTGAAAGAGTAACAAACATCCATCCATCCTCACAAACTTTCGCATTTATAATATCAGTAGGATAAAAAGGTTGTTTATAAACAGAGTTCATAAACGGAAGTTTACCGCTGCTGTGAGGCGTGCGCGCATTGTGCGCACTCTACCTTGAAACTCGGATGTTATTTGAAACCTTTATCGTTGTATTGCGTATAATCTATCGTAGATTATGAATCCTATTAATATTATAACTAAGCATATATGAACGGT